>CM065743.1:48667552-48680052 GCA_033310375.1 Conus canariensis | reverse complement strand
AATATATATGAAATGTCAGTACTACATGCGTAGTGGCGACAAAACAGTTTAGGGAGAAAAGACGTGGAGACGTGGGTGGAGAGAGAGAGAGAGAGAGAGAGAGAGAGAGAGAGAGAGAGAGAGAGAGAGAGAGAGAGAGAGAGACAGAGAGACAGAGAGAGACAGAGACAGAGACAGAGAGACAGAGACAGAGAGAGAAGGGGGAGGAGACAAGAGAGAGAGAGAGAGAGAGAGAGAGAGAGAGAGAGAGAGAGAGAGAGAGAGAGGGAGGGAGGGAGGGAGGGAGACGGACCCAAGTGCACAGACGTAAACACATATGCAGCAAGTCAGCATGTACAGGGAACACAAGACAAATGACTATATCAGGCATAAAGTCCACATGTACAGGAAGCATATGACACATGCCTGTGTTAGACAGCAAGTCAACATATACGGGAAACACATGACAAATGACTTGTAAGACCAAAGTCACGCATACAGGAAACATGACAGATTAGTGTGTAATGTAATAAGTCAACTCATGCAGTGAACACAAGATAAACGAAAGTGTCAGACAGAAAGTCTATATATACATGAAACGTATGACAAATGAGTACTTCAGTCAGCAAGTCACCGCATGCAGAAAAGATATGGCAAATGTGAGTCAGGCAGCGAGTCAACATTTACGGGAAACATTAAACAAATGACTGAGTCAGACAGCAAATCAACACGTATAGGAAGCACATGAGAAATTAGTGAGTCAGACAGCAAGTCAATGCATGCAGGAAACATGACAAATGACTGTGTCAGACAGCAAGTCAATGCATGCAGGAAACATGACAAATGACTGTGTCAGACAGCAAGTCAATGCATGCAGGAAACATGACAAATGACTGTGTCAGACAGCAAGTCAATGCATGCAGGAAACATGACAAATGACTGTGTCAGACAGCAAGTCAATGCCCGCAGGAAACATGACAAATGACTGTGTCAGACAGCAAGTCAATGCATGCAGGAAACATGACAAATGACTGTGTCAGACAGCAAGTCAATGCATGCAGGAAACATGACAAATGACTGTGTCAGACAGCAAGTCAATGCATGCAGGAAACAGGACAAATGACTGTGTCAGACAGCAAGTCAATGCATGCAGGAAACAGGACAAATGACTGTGTCAGACAGCAAGTCAATGCATGCAGGAAACAGGACAAATGACTGTGTCAGACAGCAAGTCAATGCATGCAGGAAACATGACAAATGACTGTGTCAGACAGCAAGTCAATGCATGCAGGAAACAGGACAAATGACTGTGTCAGACAGCAAGTCAATGCATGCAGGAAACAGGACAAATGACTGTGTCAGACAGCAAGTCAATGCATGCAGGAAACAGGACAAATGACTGTGTCAGACAGCAAGTCAATGCATGCAGGAAACATGACAAATGACTGTGTCAGACAGCAAGTCAATGCATGCAGGAAACATGACAAATGACTGTGTCAGACAGCAAGTCAATGCATGCAGGAAACATGACAAATGACTGTGTCAGACAGCAAGTCAATGCATGCAGGAAACATGACAAATGACTGTGTCAGACAGCAAGTCAATGCATGCAGGAAACAGGACAAATGACTGTGTCAGACAGCAAGTCAATGCATGCAGGAAACATGACAAATGACTGTGTCAGACAGCAAGTCAATGCATGCAGGAAACAGGACAAATGACTGTGTCAGACAGCAAGTCAATGCATGCAGGAAACAGGACAAATGACTGTGTCAGACAGCAAGTCAATGCATGCAGGAAACATGACAAATGACTGTGTCAGACAGCAAGTCAATGCATGCAGGAAACATGACAAATGACTGTGTCAGACAGCAAATCAACACATACAAGAAACAGATAAGAAATCACCGAGTCAGACAGAAAGTCAAATTGTACAGGAAACATGTAACAACTGACTGTATGATTACACCAGACACTAAGTCAACATTTACAGGAAACACACGACGAAGACTGCGTCAGGTAGTAGTAGTACTTCCATTTAACGTCTTTTCACACACACACCACACACACACACACACACACACACACACACACACACACACACACACACACACACACACACACACACACACAGAGTGAAATTAGACGATGCGTCAGGTATTAAGTTAACACAAACGAGAAACATAAAAAATGATTATGTCAGGCAGGAAGTCAACACATACAGAAAGCATCTGACAAGTGACTGTATTACACCACAAATCACACATACAGGAAATATGTGACAAATGACCGCATTAGGCAGCAACTCAATACATATAGGGAACATATGACAAATGACTGTCAGGCAGCAAGGGAACACATACAAAAAGTATACGATAAATGACTATGTCAAACAGCTTGTTACATATACAGGAAACGTATGACAAACGACTTTGTCAGACAGAAAGTCAACACGTACAGACCAAATGACCGTGTGATTAAGTCAGAAACGAAGTGAACACAAAGAAGAAACAGAAGACAAATGACTATGTGAGACAGCGAGTCAACATGTACAGGAAGCATAATCATGACGAACGCCTATGGGAAACTACAGGTAAATCGCAGGTAGGAATCCAACACATAAAGGAAACATGTAACCAATGACTGTGTCAGACTGCAAGTCATACATACAGAAACTGACAAATGACTGCAAGTCATACATACAGAAACTGACAAATGACTGCAAGTCATACATACAGAAACTGACAAATGACTGCAAGTCATACATACAGAAACTGACAAATGACTGCTGCAAGTCATACATACAGAAACTGACAAATGACTGCAAGTCATACATATAGAAACTGACAAATGACTGCAAGTCATACATACAGAAACTGACAAATGACTGCGAGTCAAGACATATAGGAAACATACTACAAATGACTATGTCAGGCAGCCAGTTAGCACACACACACACACACACACACACACACACACACACACACACACACACACACACACACACACACACACAACACACACACACACACACACACACAATACTACAAATGACTGTGTCAGTTAAATCACTCACACGGAAAACGTAATGAAATGGCTTTGTCAGACAGAAGGTCAAAACACATGGAATACAAGATAGATGACTGAGTCCGGCAGCGAGTCAACACATTCAGGAAACAAGTGACAAATATATGCGTCAGGCAGCAAGTCACACATACAGGAAACATAACATGACAAGCCACACATACAGGAAACCTAACATGACAAATAACTGTGTCAGGCAGCAAGTCACACATACAGGAAACATAACATGGCAAGCCACACATACAGGAAACCTAACATGACAAATAACTGTGTCAGGCAGCAAGCCACACATACAGGAAACCTAACATGACAAATAACTGTGTCAGGCAGCAAGTCACACATACAGGAAACAGAACATGACAAATAACTGTGTCAGGCAGCAAGCCACACATACAGGAAACCTAACATGACAAATAACTGTGTCAGGCAGCAAGCCACACATACAGGAAACCTAACATGACACATAACTGTGTCAGGCAGCAAGCCACACATACAGGAAACCTAACATGACAAATAACTGTGTCAGGCAGCAAGCCACACATACAGGAAACCTAACATGACAAATAACTGTGTCAGGCAGCAAGCCACACATACAGGAAACCTAACATGACAAATAACTGTGTCAGGCAGCAAGTCACACATACAGGAAACAGAACATGACAAATAACTGTGTCGGGCAGCAAGCCACACATACAGGAAACAGAACATGACAAATGACTGTGTCAGGCAGCAAGTCACACATACAGGAAACCTAACATGACAAATAACTGTGTCAGGCAGCAAGCCACACATACAGGAAACCTAACATGACAAATAACTGTGTCAGGCAGCAAGCCACACATACAGGAAACAGAACATGACAAATAACTGTGTCAGGCAGCAAGCCACACATACAGGAAACCTAACATGACAAATAACTGTGTCAGGCAGCAAGCCACACATACAGGAAACCTAACATGACAAAAACTGTGTCAGGCAGCAAGCCACACATACAGGAAACCTAACATGACAAATAACTGTGTCAGGCAGCAAGCCACACATACAGGAAACCTAACATGACACATAACTGTGTCAGGCAGCAAGCCACACATACAGGAAACCTAACATGACAAATAACTGTGTCAGGCAGCAAGCCACACATACAGGAAACAGAACATGACACATAACTGTGTCAGGCAGCAAGCCACACATACAGGAAACCTAACATGACAAATAACTGTGTCAGGCAGCAAGCCACACATACAGGAAACCTAACATGACAAATAACTGTGTCAGGCAGCAAGCCACACATACAGGAAACCTAACATGACAAATAACTGTGTCAGGCAGCAAGCCACACATACAGGAAACCTAACATGACAAATAACTGTGTCAGGCAGCAAGCCACACATACAGGAAACAGAACATGACACATAACTGTGTCAGGCAGCAAGCCACACATACAGGAAACAGAACATGACACATAACTGTGTCAGGCAGCAAGCCACACATACAGGAAACCTAACATGACAAATAACTGTGTCAGGCAGCAAGCCACACATACAGGAAACCTAACATGACAAATAACTGTGTCAGGCAGCAAGCCACACATACAGGAAACCTAACATGACACATAACTGTGTCAGGCAGCAAGCCACACATACAGGAAACCTAACATGACAAATAACTGTGTCAGGCAGCAAGCCACACATACAGGAAACCGAACATGACACATAACTGTGTCAGGCAGCAAGCCACACATACAGGAAACCTAACATGACACATAACTGTGTCAGGCAGCAAGCCACACATACAGGAAACAGAACATGACACATAACTGTGTCAGGCAGCAAGCCACACATACAGGAAACCTAACATGACAAATAACTGTGTCAGGCAGCAAGCCACACATACAGGAAACCTAACATGACACATAACTGTGTCAGGCAGCAAGCCACACATACAGGAAACCTAACATGACACATAACTGTGTCAGGCAGCAAGCCACACATACAGGAAACCTAACATGACACATAACTGTGTCAGGCAGCAAGCCACACATACAGGAAACCTAACATGACACATAACTGTGTCAGGCAGCAAGCCACACATACAGGAAACCTAACATGACACATAACTGTGTCAGGCAGCAAGCCACACATACAGGAAACCTAACATGACACATAACTGTGTCAGGCAGCAAGCCACACATACAGGAAACCTAACATGACAAATAACTGTGTCAGGCAGCAAGCCACACATACAGGAAACCTACATGACAAATAACTGTGTCAGGCAGCAAGCCACACATACAGGAAACCTAACATGACACATAACTGTGTCAGGCAGCAAGCCACACATACAGGAAACCTAACATGACAAATAACTGTGTCAGGCAGCAAGCCACACATACAGGAAACCTAACATGACAAATAACTGTGTCAGGCAGCAAGCCACACATACAGGAAACCTAACATGACACATAACTGTGTCAGGCAGCAAGCCACACATACAGGAAACAGAACATGACACATAACTGTGTCAGGCAGCAAGCCACACATACAGGAAACCTAACATGACACATAACTGTGTCAGGCAGCAAGCCACACATACAGGAAACCTAACATGACAAATAACTGTGTCAGGCAGCAAGCCACACATACAGGAAACCTAACATGACACATAACTGTGTCAGGCAGCAAGCCACACATACAGGAAACCTAACATGACACATAACTGTGTCAGGCAGCAAGTCACACATACAGGAAACCTAACATGACAAATAACTGTGTCAGGCAGCAAGTCACACATACAGGAAACAGAACATGACACATAACTGTGTCAGGCAGCAAGCCACACATACAGGAAACAGAACATGACACATAACTGTGTCAGGCAGCAAGCCACACATACAGGAAACAGAACATGACAAATAACTGTGTCAGGCAGCAAGCCACACATACAGGAAACCTAACATGACACATAACTGTGTCAGGCAGCAAGCCACATATACAGGAAACCTAACATGACAAATAACTGTGTCAGGCAGCAAACCACACATACAGGAAACAGAACATGACAAATAACTGTGTCAGGCAGCAAGCCACACATACAGGAAACCTAACATGACACATAACTGTGTCAGGCAGCAAGTCACACATACAGGAAACCTAACATGACACATAACTGTGTCAGGCAGCAAGTCACACATACAGGAAACCTAACATGACACATAACTGTGTCAGGCAGCAAGCCACACATACAGGAAACAGAACATGACACATAACTGTGTCAGGCAGCAAGCCACACATACAGGAAACAGAACATGACACATAACTGTGTCAGGCAGCAAGCCACACATACAGGAAACAGAACATGACAAATAACTGTGTCAGGCAGCAAGCCACACATACAGGAAACCTAACATGACACATAACTGTGTCAGGCAGCAAGCCACACATACAGGAAACAGAACATGACACATAACTGTGTCAGGCAGCAAGCCACACATACAGGAAACCTAACATGACACATAACTGTGTCAGGCAGCAAGCGACACATACAGGAAACCTAACATGACAAATAACTGTGTCAGGCAGCAAGTCACACATACAGGAAACCTAACATGACACATAACTGTGTCAGGCAGCAAGCCACACATACAGGAAACAGAACATGACACATAACTGTGTCAGGCAGCAAGCCACACATACAGGAAACCTAACATGACAAATAACTGTGTCAGGCAGCAAGTCACACATACAGGAAACAGAACATGACACATAACTGTGTCAGGCAGCAAGCCACACATACAGGAAACAGAACATGACACATAACTGTGTCAGGCAGCAAGCCACACATACAGGAAACAGAACATGACACATAACTGTGTCAGGCAGCAAGCCACACATACAGGAAACAGAACATGACACATAACTGTGTCAGGCAGCAAGCCACACATACAGGAAACCTAACATGACACATAACTGTGTCAGGCAGCAAGCCACACATACAGGAAACCTAACATGACAAATAACTGTGTCAGGCAGCAAGCCACACATACAGGAAACAGAACATGACACATAACTGTGTCAGGCAGCAAGCCACACATACAGGAAACAGAACATGACAAATAACTGTGTCAGGCAGCAAGCCACACATTTGCCTGTTGAATTTCATGACTTCACAACAAAGAATAGTGATAAATCAAAGGGAGAGAGAGAGAGAGAGAAAGAGAGAGAGAGAGAGAGAGAGAGAGAGAGAGAGAGAGAGAGAGAGAGAGAGAGAGAGAGCAGAGTTAGCTAGGAATGTACTATGGTAACTATTTTTATAAATTTTCATATCGTTTTAGAACATTCTGAAAAGATAGGAAACCGACATTGACCCTGAAATGACCCCTGTCTTTGACAACAGTCACATTTTGTCATTCATCTGAACCGGGGAAAAGCGCTTCTTGATAACAGTCACATTTTGTCATTCATCTGAACCGGGGAAAAGCGCTTCTTGATAACAGTCACAGTTTGTCATTCATCTGAACCGGGGAAAAGCGCTTCTTGATAACAGTCACATTTTGTCATTCATCTGAACCGGGAAAAGAGCTTCTTGATAACAGTCACATTTTGTCATTCATCTGAACCGGGGAAAAGCGCTTCTTGATAACAGTCACATTTTGTCATTCATCTGAACCGGGGAAAAGAGCTTCTTGATAACAGTCACATTTTGTCATTCATCTGAACCGGGGAAACGCGCTTCTTGATAACAGTCACATTTTGTCATTCATCTGAACCGGGGAAAAGCGCTTCTTGAATGAAGCAAATTATGCAAGATGGGAAAGGAAATAAATTATTCGTTTGTCTGCAAGTGCACAACATATTCATATAAGTCTTTGCACACTGTTTTAAAGATATGATTTAGACGAATTTGTCACAGTATTCTTGTGCATATATATATATATATATATAATATATATATATATATATATATATATATATAATATATATATATATATATATATATATATATATATATTGCACACACAGAGTAAAAATTGAACACAGCACAACAAGTGGATGTATTTTCCCAAATATATTTCGGCACAACTTTGCCTTCTTCAGTGGGATGACAGCATTCTGACCAAACAACAATCCAACAAGCGAAAACAAATTTGATTAAAACTCACGAAATAACCGTAAAAACTGGCTGGACAAGTGGCACCCTCACTCGTTTCTTCACTCAGTTATACACGTGAAACTCTCCTCTAAAATACACACACAGTTGTACCTTCCTCTTGCTGACACACACTCAATCATACGCGCGCGCACACTCACGCTCACACACACACACACACACACACACACACACACACACACACACACACACACACACACAACACACACACATCACCACACATGCACGCACACACACACCACCACACACCGTACACACACACACACACACACACACACACTACACACACACACACACACAACACACACACACACACACACTGCACGCACACACACACACACACACACACACACACACACACATCACCACACACACCACACACGCAATATACCCACACAACTTCCTCCACTACTAAGTAAATGAAAACGACACAACACAGGACAAACAAACGTATATCCCTGACATGATTCCTCCATCTTATTGTAGAATGAAAATCGTACACCATGCACACAATCACAGGAACCTTAAAATTGATGTACACCACTGGTATGAAAGAATTTTAATCTCCTCACATTACAGACCTTAAAATTATAAACATGTAATATTAGATATCAATATATCTGAATATATATATATATATATATATATATATATATATATATTTTATTTTATGTGTTGTGTGTGTGTGTGTGTGTGTGTGTGTGTTGTGTGTGACTTCATTATGCAGATGATTCTGCTCTTTTGTCTGAAACTAGACAAGGTTGGAAAAAAGAAAAGCACTGGACGCATTACAAAAGTACGGCATAGAGTCGGAACTTGAAGTTTATTTGTCAAACAAAAGTAATGGTCTTAAATCGAAATGACAAACAGAGCATATAATTCAAAGTTTGGTTTTAAACCGTTAGATATAACTGATTCTTTCACGTACATTGGTAAAGACTTAAGTAGAATGGGAACTTTCAGTTAAGACCACGCACACAGAGCAATATTTTTTTAAACTGTTACAGACTTCTAGAACACGGTCTCTGCCTTTATGTGTTATTCTGGATATGTTAAAAAAAAAGAAGAAGAAAAAAAGCGGTCATTCTGGTTATGTTGTAGGGTTGTGGAATACAGCCTATAATGAACATGTTTATGTATTGGAAAAAGCGCAAATGAAACGTTCCAAATTGCCTTTCCATTGACATAGTCGTCCAGTGTCAAACATGCTGCTGTGAGAAATAGGTTTCTTCCACGTTTCTGTTCTCGTCAAGTGTAGAATGATCCGGGTTGTGGTCAAGTTTACTTGAAAATAGAAGCAGTACAAATGTCCAGTCCATTTTTTTCCTTCTGTTTCATATACATTATGCTCAGATAATTCATTTCCATCTAACTGGCTATAGTGTATTAAGAAATATCTTATATGTGCACGGCACTCCCAGTCATTTTACGACAGGGGATGATTTTATAGGAACATTATAAAGAGCTAAAGGATAGTTATGTCCACTCAGGGAAACAGTTGCTTCCAGCAGGAAAGTGATGTGTTTGCTCTATAGAATTTGGAACACAACTTTGATTCCGCCGTGGAAGTATATTTTTTCAACTTCCAGATCCCCGGATCTACATTTTGTTGTAGCAGCTATAAACTACAATTGAATTAGTCAGGCGACATGGAGAAGTTAGAGTTAGAATTTATACAAACATGTGATGTCGGAGGAACTGGCGATAAATTTCATTTTATTCTAGAATCGGTGTCTTAGAAATGTCGTGCTTCGAAATATGCTAATGTTCAGAAAATACCAGCCTTCAGTGTCAATGCTTGATTTATGCGATTCATATCTGACTATGCAGAAAATACCAGTCTCCGAAGACAGTGTTCAGTTTATGGAATTTGTTTCAGACTGGAAAAAAAGTAGAACTTAAGCAGATCTATGAAACTTGGGAAAGGTGCATAAATCATGTTTTTAAATTTGGATTGTTTAAATGAATTTGAATGTATCCATTGTGTAATAGTGTCATTGGCTTATTTTCAGTTCGTTTACTCAGTGATGAATGTTCCACATTCAGTTATTTGATATGAAACGTTAGTTTATTTCTGTTGTATCCTCCACATTCCAAAAGGGGCAAAAGGATTAACACTTCTTGAACCTTGAACCTGGCATATGTGGAATAGATGTTTACTTACCATCAGTTTATTTGCATTGTTTGAGGTGTCTCTCCCTGTCTTGTTTGTTATACACCATTTGAGTTATTGGTTTAATTGTGTTCTCCACACTCAAATAGGAGCAAAGGGACAGGGGTAAACTTCTTATAGAGATAGGAGAACGAGAGAGAGAGAGAGAGAGAGAGAGAGAGAGAGAGAGAGAATAAGAACACCAAATGAACTGTTACAAGTACACAGCGTGTTGTCTACTACTCTACACTAGAGATTTGTTCCAAAGCTTTCGAAGTCAACGTCGGAAAAGACTATTTTTGGCGCACACTACTTCGCCATAGTTTTTGGTCTTGGAGCTCAGTAATAGCTAGGCTGGTTGTTAATACATGTATTTTGGTGACCGTGTTCGTTGAACCGTGCGCCTTAATCCACGGTCAGGGAGTGATCGCCTGATTAACTGACTGCCCCAAACCAGATTGGAAATGTCGCCGGAAATAAAGACCGCCCACACCACCACCACCACCACCACCACCACTCACATCCCCTCTGTCCCTCCTGTCCTGTACCCCCCCCCCCCCCTACTCCTCCCTTACGCATCCGATCTGTCTTCAGCAGTGTCATGGTGTCTGATCTTGTTCATTGGTTCTTCTCAGCAGGTGATGCATCGTCTTCCAGTTTCTTTCTCCCCTTCTTTTCTCTGTTTTCTTTTGACGAGAGCATGTTGTGAAGGGACTGTCACCGTTTCTAATTCATGTTACCCGTATAAAATTATTCGGTGCGTACTCTCCGCTATTCTGTTTTCTTCCTGCCCTCATACCACGCACCTGCTCTTTTTGTCTGTCTGTCTGTCTGTCTGTCTCTTTGGGCCGTCGTTCTTGTTTGTGAAATATTCTAGACGTTCATGCATTATTGTGTGTACGTAACATGCATTTTTTTTTTTTTTACTGTGCATTCTTGCTTGTTTCTTTTACGTTGGCCACAGGACTGGATGTGAAAACCCTATTTATCTAGTTGAGTACACACACACACACACACACACACACACACACACACACACACACACACACACACAACACAACACACACACCAACACACACACACACACACACACACACACACACACACACACACACACACACACACCGCACACACCACACACCACACACACACACCATATGAAAGTAAATTGACATAGAAATCAAACTAATATATCAATATTTATCTTCTTAAAAGATAATACTAAATGAATAATTGAAAAAAATCTGCATTCTTTACTTGCACTGCGGGCGTGTGCATGCGTGTGTGCGTGTGTGTTAGAGAGAGAGAGAGAGAGAGAGAGAGAGAGAGAGAGAGAGAGGGGAGAGAGAGAGAGAAGGAGGTTTCTGTGTCTGGATCTGTGTCATTCACATATGTCCACACATTTGATCTTTCTTTGTTGGGAAGTCTTCCGTCATTGTCCTTTGACAACGATTTTTATTAATTTGTGTTCTGGCCCTGGAAATGTTCTGCAAAAGCAGTAGACCTTTTTCATATTCATTTTGCGTCCTTTAACAGTTGTGTGAATTGCTGAGCGACATTGTGTTGTCTTCTGTCGTACTGTATTCGTCGACATCATCATCATCATCATCATCATCATCAGCAGCAGCAGCAGCAGAGGCTCTCATCCGTTCAACCCTTTCATCTGTTCAGTGGTTATTGCGTTGTTTGTCACAGGTGTCTCAAGGCCAAGTACCAACGTTGGTGTGTCCACAAGGTGTTGTGATCCCCGCTGGAGGTACCCGAGGTAAGCTCCACCACTAAGGAACACTGGTGGTATCCATACTTCATGGATAAGAATGTAGAGGAGTTGTCCAGAAAACAGAGATTCGGTAACATTTCTCAACACACACACACACCACACACACACACACACACACACACACACACACACACACACCCCACACACACACACAGGCTCCATCAACTTGTTCCATTTGCATTTTGGAAGAAGCAATTGCGACGAGCGGGAGTGGCAGGTGCGTGATCCCCTATGGCAAAGACTCGGAGTGCTTTCTCTGTTGAAATTATGGGGCAGTTTTTCCATCAAATTTCACCTCCACCTTCTCTCTTAATGATGGTGGAAGAAGCAGTTCTCTGG
>CM065743.1:48642552-48662552 GCA_033310375.1 Conus canariensis | reverse complement strand
GGTGGTCGTAAAGAAGAAACAGTTCTTTGCCGGCTGCACACCGGCCATTCGTATTTTACCCATTCGTACCTTTTAAAGAGTGAAGAAGCTCCGTGGTGCATTCCATGTCATGTGCCACTCACAATGAAGCATATTCTTTTAGAGTGTTGGGACTTGCATGATGTGAGACACAAACATTTTACGGCAGATTCCATGAAAACCTTGTTCAGAGATGTCCCACCTGATGCCATCTTTGAGTTCTTGAAAGAGATTAACATTTTTCATCGGATCTGAGTTTTTACAGTGGAAAGATTTTTAACAAACTTTCGGATGGTTTTTCGATGTATTTTAAAGAATTGTGTGAATGACTGACTTGTGAGTTGATTTTAACGTGGTGACAGCCCTGATGTGGCCCTTTGCGGTCGGCTGGGCTATAAGCAACATTATCTTATCTTATCCATTGGACCTTTGGCACACGTTGCTGCACATCCTGCACAGGCTACAACCGACGAGGCCTGGTGACGGACATGACCCAGGGCCAATGGAGCGATGGTCGCCCCACGCTGGCCGATGTTGGGGTGTGGGGGTCACAGCAGCCGGACATCAATGCCGGTGACTGCACCTACCTGCTACGGCACTCTGCCACGTCCTGGACCTGGCACCTGGGCAACTGTGACCTTGACCTGCCCTTCATGTGTCAGGCCACGCCGTGTACTGACGGTGAGTGGGATTATGGGGAACGTGGGCGGCTCTCTTGGAATATGCATGTCACCGTCTTCAACGGACAGCGAATAATGGTGACAGCTTGACAGACGTAGGCCTGTCTGTGCGTCAGTCTTCATTGTGCCTGTCAGTTCTGTTTTCGTTTCTGTTTTATTTTTATTTCTTATTTTCTGGAATTTCATTCAGTATTTTCTTTAAAAATGAAAACAGCAACATTGGAAATAGAAATGAAAAAGAAACAAATTCAGCAAGGTTGTGAATATGTACATTTATTGAATGTCCTCAAGGACACTCTGGGTTCACATAATGAATACAGTGAGTGACCATGACAAGTAGACCACTTCTTTGGTTGGTTTCTTTGTTTTATTAAGCCATTGGTAATTTTTTTTTTTTTTTCTTTTTTTCTTTTTTTTTTTGGGGGGGGGGGGGGGGCGGTTGCTCATTCCCTCCCGCTCAAATTGCACACACTCCCTTCCCCCTCTCATCCCCTCCTTCTTCCCAGTCTTTAGGGTTGTTTTTTTTTAAATTTTGCCAACATTGAACATTTCAGTTTGGATTGAGAATCCACCTTGATTGTCAGTTTCTTCCATCCCTTGAGTGACCACTGTTCCTTGTTGGCTTCATACAAACTGTCGTGTGGTGGGAGCCTGGTTGGATACTTCAAAAGTTCTACACGCACGCACGCACGCATGCACGCACTGAAACAGACAAGATTGACTGTATGTTTCAGACACGTTTCGCTGTGACAACGGTCAGTGTGTGGGACAGTCCAATGTGTGCAATCAAGAAAACAACTGTGGGGACAACTCAGATGAGAGAGATTGCCCGGGTGAGTTGTCGTGCATCGTTTTCGTCCATGTTGCTTTCTTCGCAAGTGTAACCAAGGTTGTGCATTGCTTGAGCATGTAAATAAGGTATTCTACTGGCAGTAGCACTTTGTATGAAACAGCTCTTGATTTCTGGTAAGAAGAGGACCAGAGCGCTAAGGGCAATAACAGACGCAGCTGACAGGAGAACAAGCTGGATCTTGTCAAGGAAGAACAAAAGTGAATTTCATGAGGTTTAAAGCTCCCGTTTCCGAACAGGTGTCAGGTAGCCATGTGGGTAAAATATGGTGACTTTGCCTTGAGGCGCCCAACCGTTCAGGAGCTGTGGGGTTGATCCTGGCTGGCAGCATGAACAGACTTTGGGCAGCAGAAGGGCATCTCTAGTTGTCGCTTGGATGCGACCCAGCCCTCAAGGATGTCATGGTTGAAATACTTGTCTGAGGTGGGTTTTGTCTCCAAAGAGCTTCTTTTGTCAAGCTCCTTGTACAGTTTTTTTTTGAGTTGATACATGGACAGACCACTGGTTTCCAGGAATGGGGATGTTGGACTTGAAAAGACTGGATGACACGGAGGTTTGGGTTGGCTCCCCACCTTGCCTTTTTCCAACTTGCTGTTAGCAGCCATGCTTACAGATGCTCCCAGGGTTCACGGAAAGGGAAAAAGAATGAATCCATCAGCAGCAGCCTGGTCAAGACTGGAAATCCACAAAGGACGATGAGTGCTGAACGAGTGAAGTTCCTGTGTGTCTGTGGAAGGCCTGAAGCTGTGTGTCTGTGGAAGGCCTGAAGCTGTGTGTCTGTGGAAGGCCTGAAGCTGTGTGTCTGTGGAAGGCTGAAGCTGTTGTCTGTGGAAGGCCTGAAGCTGTGTGTCTGTGGAAGGCCTGAAGCTGTGTGTCTGTGGAAGGCCTGAAGCTGTGTGTGTCTGTGGAAGGCCTGAAGCTGTGTGTCTGTGGAAGGCCTCGAGCATGCATGAGATCGCAGACAAAGGCTGATGAAGACACCGAGCCATCAACAGCTGTACATGAAGACACCAACCATCAACAGCTGTACATGAAGACACCAACCCATGAACAGCTGTACATGAAGACACCAACCCATAACAGCTGTCATGAGCCATCAACAGTGTACATGAAGACCCAACCCATCAACACTTCATGAAGACACACAACAGAATGTGCAGCTGTACATGCAAGTGACACCAACCACTTCAACAGCATGTACAAAGCATCAATCATGAACTAGTTAGACACGTGCCACAGACAAGATTGTCAGAACTCCAAGGCCAGTGCTAAACCAGTGCCATGAATGCATATTATACAGAGTTCAGACAACGTATTCATACAGTGCAAGAATCTGCATGGCTATCAAAGCCAGCAGATGGCAAGCATGACATTGTGCAGACTGCATTGATATCAGAAGCACCACGAGCACATATGGCTGCAGTAGTTGACATTGTGCACAGAACTGCATTGATATCAGAAGCACACAGGAGCACAGACTGGCTGCAGGCAGTGACATTGTGCATGAACTGCATTGATATCAGAAGCACACACGAGCACAGACTGGCTGCAGGTAGTGACATTGTGCATGAACTGCATTGATATCAGAAGCACACAGGAGCACAGACTGGCTGCAGGCAGTGACATTGTGCATGAACTGCATTGATATCAGAAGCACACAGGAGCACAGACTGGCTGCAGGTAGTGACATTGTGCATGAACTGCATTGATATCAGAAGCACACAGGAGCACAGACTGGCTGCAGGCAGTGACATTGTGCATGAACTGCATTGATATCAGAAGCACACAGGAGCACAGACTGGCTGCAGGTAGTGACATTGTGCATGAACTGCATTGATATCAGAAGCACACACGAGCACAGACTGGCTGCAGGCAGTGACATTGTGCATGAACTGCATTGATATCAGAAGCACACAGGAGCACAGACTGGCTGCAGGCAGTGACATTGTGCATGAACTGCATTGATATCAGAAGCACACAGGAGCACAGACTGGCTGCAGGTAGTGACATTGTGCATGAACTGCATTGATATCAGAAGCACACAGGAGCACAGACTGGCTGCAGGCAGTGACATTGTGCATGAACTGCATTGATATCAGAAGCACACAGGAGCACAGACTGGCTGCAGGCAGTGACATTGTGCATGAACTGCATTGATATCAGAAGCACACAGGAGCACAGACTGGCTGCAGGTAGTGACATTGTGCATGAACTGCATTGATATCAGAAGCACACAGGAGCACAGACTGGCTGCAGGCAGTGACATTGTGCATGAACTGCATTGATATCAGAAGCACACAGGAGCACAGACTGGCTGCAGGCAGTGACATTGTGCATGAACTGCATTGATATCAGAAGCACACAGGAGCACAGACTGGCTGCAGGCAGTGACATTGTGCATGAACTGCATTGATATCAGAAGCACACAGGAGCACAGACTGGCTGCAGGCTAGTGACATTGTGCATGAACTGCATTGATATCAGAAGCACACAGGAGCACAGACTGGCTGCAGGAGTGACATTGTGCATGAACTGCATTGATATCAGAAGCACACAGAGCACAGACTGGCTGCAGGCAGTGACATGTGCATGAACTGCATTGATATCAGAAGCACACAGAGCACAGACTGGCTGCAGGCAGTGACATTGTGCATGAACTGCATTGATATCAGAAGCACACACGAGCACAGACTGGCTGCAGGCAGTGACATTGTGCATGAACTGCATTGATATCAGAAGCCACCGAGCACAGACTGGCTGCAGGAGTGACATTGTGCATGAACTGCATTGATATCAGAAGCACACAGACAGACTGGCTGCAGGAGTGACTTGTGCATGAACTGCATTGATATCAGAAGCACACAGGAGCACAGTGGCTGCAGTAGTGACATTGTGCATGAACTGCATTGATATCAGAAGCACACAGGAGCACAGACTGGCTGCAGGCAGTGACATTGTGCATGAACTGCATTGATATCAGAAGCACACAGGAGCACAGACTGGCTGCAGGCAGTGACATTGTGCATGAACTGCATTGATATCAGAAGCCACAGAGCACAGACTGGCTGCAGGCAGTGACATTGTGCATGAACTGCATTGATATCAGAAGCACACAGGAGCACAGACTGGCTGCAGGCAGTGACATTGTGCATGAACTGCATGATATCAGAAGCACACAGGAGCACAGACTGGCTGCAGGCAGTGACATTGTGCATGAACTGCATTGATATCAGAAGCACACAGGAGCACAGACTGGCTGCAGGCAGTGACATTGTGCATGAACTGCATTGATATCAGAAGCACACAGGAGCACAGACTGGCTGCAGGCAGTGACATTGTGCATGAACTGCATTGATATCAGAAGCACACAGGAGCACAGACTGGCTGCAGGCAGTGACATTGTGCATGAACTGCATTGATATCAGAAGCACACAGGAGCACAGACTGGCTGCAGGCAGTGACATTGTGCATGAACTGCATTGATATCAGAAGCACACAGGAGCACAGACTGGCTGCAGGCAGTGACATTGTGCATGAACTGCATTGATATCAGAAGCACACAGGAGCACAGACGGGCTGCAGGCAGTGACATTGTGCATGAACTGCATTGATATCAGAAGCACACAGGAGCACAGACTGGCTGCAGGCAGTGACATTGTGCATGAACTGCATTGATATCAGAAGCACACAGGAGCACAGACTGGCTGCAGGCAGTGACATTGTGCATGAACTGCATTGATATCAGAAGCACACAGGAGCACAGACTGGCTGCAGGCAGTGACATTGTGCATGAACTGCATTGATATCAGAAGCACACAGGAGCACAGACTGGCTGCAGGCAGTGACATTGTGCATGAACTGCATTGATATCAGAAGCACACAGGAGCACAGACTGGCTGCAGGCAGTGACATTGTGCATGAACTGCATTGATATCAGAAGCACACAGGAGCACAGACTGGCTGCAGGCAGTGACATTGTGCATGAACTGCATTGATATCAGAAGCACACAGGAGCACAGACTGGCTGCAGGCAGTGACATTGTGCATGAACTGCATTGATATCAGAAGCACACAGGAGCACAGACTGGCTGCAGGCAGTGACATTGTGCATGAACTGCATTGATATCAGAAGCACACAGGAGCACAGACTGGCTGCAGGCAGTGACATTGTGCATGAACTGCATTGATATCAGAAGCACACAGGAGCACAGACTGGCTGCAGGTGTTACGCAGATAGGAGTGCTCATGACATTGTGCATGAACTGCATTGATATCAGAAGCACACAGGAGCACAGACTGGCTGCAGGCAGTGACATTGTGCATGAACTGCATTGATATCAGAAGCACACAGGAGCACAGACTGGCTGCAGGCAGTGACATTGTGCATGAACTGCATTGATATCAGAAGCACACAGGAGCACAGACTGGCTGCAGGCAGTGACATTGTGCATGAACTGCATTGATATCAGAAGCACACAGGAGCACAGACTGGCTGCAGGCAGTGACATTGTGCATGAACTGCATTGATATCAGAAGCACACAGGAGCACAGACTGGCTGCAGGCAGTGACATTGTGCATGAACTGCATTGATATCAGAAGCACACAGGAGCACAGACTGGCTGCAGGCAGTGACATTGTGCATGACTGCATTGATATCAGAAGCACACAGGAGCACAGACTGGCTGCAGGCAGTGACATTGTGCATGAACTGCATTGATATCAGAAGCACACAGGAGCACAGACTGGCTGCAGGCAGTGACATTGTGCATGAACTGCATTGATATCAGAAGCACACAGGAGCACAGACTGGCTGCAGGCAGTGACATTGTGCATGAACTGCATTGATATCAGAAGCACACAGGAGCACAGACTGGCTGCAGGCAGTGACATTGTGCATGAACTGCATTGATATCAGAAGCACACAGGAGCACAGACTGGCTGCAGGCAGTGACATTGTGCATGAACTGCATTGATATCAGAAGCACACAGGAGCACAGACTGGCTGCAGGCAGTGACATTGTGCATGAACTGCATTGATATCAGAAGCACACAGGAGCACAGACTGGCTGCAGGCAGTGACATTGTGCATGAACTGCATTGATATCAGAAGCACACAGGAGCACAGACTGGCTGCAGGCAGTGACATTGTGCATGAACTGCATTGATATCAGAAGCACACAGGAGCACAGACTGGCTGCAGGCAGTGACATTGTGCATGAACTGCATTGATATCAGAAGCACACAGGAGCACAGACTGGCTGCAGGCAGTGACATTGTGCATGAACTGCATTGATATCAGAAGCACACAGGAGCACAGACTGGCTGCAGGCAGTGACATTGTGCATGAACTGCATTGATATCAGAAGCACACAGGAGCACAGACTGGCTGCAGGCAGTGACATTGTGCATGAACTGCATTGATATCAGAAGCACACAGGAGCACAGACTGGCTGCAGGCAGTGACATTGTGCATGAACTGCATTGATATCAGAAGCACACAGGAGCACAGACTGGCTGCAGGCAGTGACATTGTGCATGAACTGCATTGATAATCAGAAGCACACAGGAGCACAGACTGGCTGCAGGCAGTGACATTGTGCATGAACTGCATTGATATCAGAAGCACACAGGAGCACAGACTGGCTGCAGGCAGTGACATTGTGCATGAACTGCATTGATATCAGAAGCACACAGGAGCACAGACTGGCTGCAGGCAGTGACATTGTGCATGAACTGCATTGATATCAGAAGCACACAGGAGCACAGACTGGCTGCAGGCAGTGACATTGTGCATGAACTGCATTGATATCAGAAGCACACAGGAGCACAGACTGGCTGCAGGCAGTGGACATTGTGCATGAACTGCATTGATATCAGAAGCACACAGGAGCACAGACTGGCTGCAGGCAGTGACATTGTGCATGAACTGCATTGATATCAGAAGCACACAGGAGCACAGACTGGCTGCAGGCAGTGACATTGTGCATGAACTGCATTGATATCAGAAGCACACAGGAGCACAGACTGGCTGCAGGCAGTGACATTGTGCATGAACTGCATTGATATCAGAAGCACACAGGAGCACAGACTGGCTGCAGGCAGTGACATTGTGCATGAACTGCATTGATATCAGAAGCACACAGGAGCACAGACTGGCTGCAGGCAGTGACATTGTGCATGAACTGCATTGGATATCAGAAGCACACAGGAGCACAGACTGGCTGCAGGCAGTGACATTGTGCATGAACTGCATTGATATCAGAAGCACACAGGAGCACAGACTGGCTGCAGGCAGTGACATTGTGCAGGGAACATGTGGGAACACCTGTGCAACAAAAAAGCTGCAGACACCTGGAAAATCTAGACACAAGCAGGAGATGGGATAACATCCGGAGGAGAAAGAAGAATCTCATTAAATAGATGAAGTTGAAACAAAGGTTAATGAAGCTCTGGGTAGATCTGAAAAGCACAACCAAGCGCCCTTAGCAGAGCAGGATTGGCAAGAAAGAGGAGCAAAAAAAGAGAAAATGAGAATGGCTTCTTCAGAAACCTGCTATCAGTTCGACCCCCCCCCCCCCCCCCACCCTTCCATAAAAAAAAATGAGTAGCCAAAATGAGGGACACACACAGCAAAGACACTCTGGAGCAGCATGTCAGGAGAACGCATTTCATCCCCTAGCCCGAAGCACCACTTGAAATCCAGGACTTGGTGAGCAAGGGAAAATGTTCAGTGGCCAGCCACCAACACTGGATGAGGTTCAGACAGTCAGAGCCAAACCATTGCCTGGACCTAATGGAATGTGCGACCTGTAGCATAAGAATGTCCACATGTCCTTGAGTGGCTCCACACACGGATCCAATCAGCATGGAGGAGCTCGGAGATCAATGACCAAAGGATGGTAGCTAATGGCGTAAACATTCTCAAAGATTAGAACTCGCACACACACACACACACACACACACACACACACACACACACACCACGCATGCACGCACATACATACACACACGCACTCGCGCGCGCGCACACACACACACACACACACACACACACACACACACACACACGCGCGCGCACTTACACGCACATACACACTTACACACACACACACACACACACACACACACACACACACACACACACACACACACACACACATACACACACTCACACAACACACACACACACACACACACACACACACACACACACACACACACACACACACATGCTTTTTGTTTGTTGTTGTTTTTGTTTGTTTTTGGCTTGCCATGTTTTAGGATGTGAGCATGCCCAGCAGTTTTCTTACCATGCACTGCAACTCTCAGGTTATGCGCAACCATGGCGGAGAATCTGACAGATTTCAGTGGAGCAATTTTTCTTCTGAAATTTTGTGTTGTAACGGCAGTTCATTATATGTTTTTACTTCATTGCTGTGATCGTACTGCAACACAAACCGACACCCCCCCCTCCCTCCCCCCCACCTTCACCCCCAGCCCTGGCAACACTTCTGTCTGAACAATTTGACCTTCTCCTGCCCCGTACATGTAACACATCAGGGATTTCATATCTATTTTCTTCTCTCTCTCTCTCTCTCTCTCTCTCTCTCTCTCTCTCTCTCTCTCCTGGCAGCAGTGATTTATTGATTCATGTCGGTTACAAAGGCAAATATCTAGTTTCAAGTGTGAGTTATTAATTCATGTTACAGTTGTTTCTTCTTCTTCAGACTGATAATGATGATCATCAATCATGAGAAATTTTGAAGAGAAATTATAATTAATCCGCTGGACAAAAGGGACAAACAAAACATACTGCGTTTCGACCTCTTTGGTCTTCTTCAGGCAAGATAAGAAACATTCAGGACAATGAAAACAAAGAACGAGCAATCACTTCTCTTTTCAAATTGGGCGCAAAATGGACGTTGAACGCAAACAAGGTCGCTGGGAAGGAGAGAATGCAGGTTAAAATAATAACGATGTTAAGTATAATGATAGCAGCGATAAGAATGATAATAATGACGATCATAATGATGATAAAATGTTAGACAATAATAAGAATAACATAATAATAGTAACATAATAGTTTAATCGGAAGAGCGGAAAACATGCGATGACAGGTGTACACAGAGGGTGGAGGACAGGTCTGGTGGGGAACAGCCGTTATACACGTGGAAGGGGAGGCAAGCCAGCTGGGTTGACCACCAAATTTCACAGGCAGCCAGTGAAGCTCTTTCAGCGGTGGTGTAAGGTGATTTTGCTCCATTTTGATGGAGACAAGACACGTTGCACGCACCTGAGGGTAGATTCATGCTGGGCTTCACCTAGATGACCCGGTTTTGCCGCCAGTGAATGACACCTTGTGACTCTGTCTGCTGTGTATGTCAACCTCTGGGCTGAGATGGAACTCCGGTGTAGCAGTGAAATCTAGTGTGACTTGTGTTTGACAGGCCGCTGTTTGTACCACAAAATGGAGAAGCAGGGCACGGTGGATTACCCAGACACTGGCGGGGATTATCTCCCCTCCCAGACCTGTCAGTGGGTGCTGGAAGGCGCTGTTGGATCTCGTCTGCAGATTCAGGTGACTACGTGTGGTAATGATACTATGTGTGTTGTCGTGGCTTCTGCCACTCATTACACCCAGAGAGAACAATGGCTGGACAATAACACATTCTATTCACTGAATACTAGACTGCACAAAGACTGAGGAATAACTCTGTCTTGAAGATGAAAAATTGAAGCCACATAACACATAAGATAATGGCAATATTTTAGTTTATGTTAACCTTTCTCAAGCCACACTGGCCAACTGACCTTTCACTGTGTGAGTGGCCGGTTCTGATCTCCCCCCCGGAGGGTCAAGTCGCCAGATCCGTGGAAGGATGCTGCCATAACTGTATGAATTCTTGGTTGATCGATGATGGCACGGTGGGGGATCTGAATGTACTGACAGGGGGGATCCAGTGGATACATGGGGCTTCTGCTCACTAGGTCAGTGGATCTTGTCAGTGGATCTTGTCAGTGGATCTTGTCAGGAAGGTGAAACACTGAAGCCACATAACATCCAGAAGATAATGGCAACATTTCGGTTTATTTTAACCTTTCTCAAGCCACACTGGCGAACTGACCATATAACTGTGTCTTCACGTGAAGAGAGTCAGGGTGGAAGTAAGGAGATGGTAGCATGCTGTGGATGGCAGAGACAAAGCAGGGCTTTCCCACCAACTGGGAGGGACTGTTTGTTAATGGTGACAGGTAGTGCCAGAGCTATACTTAGGGCTGTCGCAGTGTGGTACTATTGGCCACACTCCTATATTGACTAAAGGGCAAACCAAAGTGCAGTGCATACATGTATATCACTATATCTTTGACTGCGTCAGGTAAAACCGGGCATGTTTGTTTTTCTGTCTTTCAGTGAATACCTGCCTTCTCTCATGCAATTCTGCCTAAGAATTGTTTGCTTACTGAAACAAGCAAGAGAATTTCAGAACCCGCTAGTGTTGGCTAATTCATGGGTTCTGTTGTGGCCACTAGTATTGGCTAATTCATGGGGACTGTTGTGGCCACTAGTATTGGCTGATTCATGGGGACTGTTGTGGCCACTAGTATTGGCTGATTCATGGGGACTGTTGTGGCCACTAGTATTGGCTGATTCATGGGGACTGTTGTGACCACTAGTATTGGCTGATTCATGGGGACTGTTGTGGCCACTAGTATTGGCTGATTTATGGGGACTGTTGTGGCCACTAGCATTGGCCGATACACTATTTAAGCTCAAGTTTCAGGAACATGTTCTGGATCAGTGCATTGGACAAATATATCACTGAAAAAAATGAACAGTTCAGAGTGTATTTAGATTCTTAGCATGTTGAATGTTACATCTTTAGTATAAGCTTGATATCATTTTCCAACCGTATTTAAGCCTTTACTGAAAAGGAAAATGAGTAAATTAATGTACCTTTATTTCATTTGTATTCCCCAGGCAAGAAAAGTAGATGATTGCTTTGGTGCTTCTTTCTCAGGAAGTAGAGGATTCTTTGATGTCCTGTATTCCTAACTTTCGTGCTCATCCTCAGGAACTTGAAGATGTCTTGATGATGTCGTGTATTCCAAAGTTTAATCTCCAGTTTTCACAAGGGTTTGAACAGTGTCTTCCCATGTCAGAGGTTGCCAGCTTGATTTTAAATTAAGGGCTATTTCATTCTTGGTATGCAGCTGATTGGTGATCCTCCATTAAACGAGTTGGAGGAATATTGAGTGAACTATGAACTATAGAAATGGAGTAGCTCTGGATGTGTGAACTATGAACTATAGAAATGGAGTAGCCCTGGATGTGTGAACTATGAACTATAGAAATGGAGTAGCTCTGGATGTGTGAACTATGAACTATAGAAACGGAGTAGCTCTGGATGTGTGAACTATGAACTATGGAAATGGGGTAGCTCTGGATGTGTGAACTATGAACTATAGAAGTGGAGTAGCTCTGGATGTGTGAACTATGAACTATGGAAATGGGGTAGCTCTGGATGTGTGAACTATGAACTATAGAAATGGAGTAGCTCTGGATGTGTGAACTATGAACTATGGAAATGGGGTAGCTCTGGATGTGTGAACTATGAACTATAGAAATGGGGTAGCTCTGGATGTGTGAACTATGAACTATGGAAATGGGGTAGCTCTGGATGTGTGAACTATGAACTATGGAAATGGGGTAGCTCTGGATGTGTGAACTATGAACTATGGAAATGGGGTAGCCCTGGATGTGTGAACTATGAACTATGGAGATGGGGTAGCCCTGGATGTGTGAACTATGAAGTTTGGAGATGGGGTAGCCCTGGATGTGTGAACTATGAAGTTTGGAGATGGGGTAGCTCTGGATGTGTGAACTATGAAGTATGGAAATGGGGTAGCTCTGGATGTGTGAACTATGAAGTATGGAAATGGGGTAGCTCTGGATGTGTGAACTATGAAGTATGGAGATGGGGTAGCTCTGGATGTGTGAACTATGAACTATGGAGATGGGGTAGCCCTGGATTTGTGAACTATGAAGTTTGGAGATGGGGTAGCTCTGGATGTGTGAACTATGAAGTATGGAGATGGGGTAGCTCTGGATGTGTGAACTATGAAGTATGGAGATGGGGTAGCTCTGGATGTGTGAACTATGAAGTATGGAAATGGGGTAGCTCTGGATGTGTGAACTATGAAGTATGGAGATGGGGTAGCTCTGGATGTGTGAGGTCTGAACTATGGAAATGGGGTAGGTCTGGACGTGTGAACTATGAACTATAGAAATGGGGTAGCTCTGGGTGTGTGAACTATGGACTATAGAAATGGGGTAGCTCTTGGTGTGTGAACTATGAACTATAGAAATGGGGTAGCTGTGGATTTGACAGTCAGTCTCCTTTGGGATGGGGGTGGGGGTGGGGTCACAAAGGAAAAGACAAATCGTACAGACTGTTATAAAGAAAGTGCTTTGAAAATGCCTCTTCATTTGATATGATTTCTCTCTGGACAATGGCAGAAAACGGCCACTTGTTCTGTCAGCACACACTGTGCAGGTAGAGGGGGCACAGTCAAGATTTGTAGTGTTCTCCTCTTCAGTACTGGGTGATCATTTGGGTTAAGACAGGACAACAGCACACTCTTAGCTACTCTCAGCTTGAAGAGTATATTCTTCACCCAAAGGATTAGCCTGTACTGAAGACGAGCTATGTATGACGTGTTGACTTTCCAATGTGCCCATAAGGATTCTGTCCCCTTCCAGCTTTCAGATGATTGTTGTTCACCATGTAGGCCATATGTCCTCAACTTTTTTCTTGTTGTTTACTTCATCTGGTTTATGGAGAGGGTATCTCCTTTAATAGATTGTAGCTCTGACACTGATTAAAACACTTTGCTGTGTTCCAAAGGGGGACTGAAAATATTTTGATGGAATTGTAGAAAACTGAAAATGACAAAATAGTTGTATAAGACTCATGTTGTGTGAGGCTACATTCGTTCTTACACCACCATCCTGCGAAGTTGATATACGGTAATCAGAGACTGCCTGATTCAGAGGAATTGAGAAAAAAACTTGTTAAATATAATGTTGTTACAGGCCACTGAATGACAAAATCAAGTCACACGTTTCACGCTAGGGCTGAAATTGCATGACCGTACTGAGATCGGTTCTGTAGAGAGAGTGAAACAGAATTTGATTGCATGTTTCAGTTTGCCTCTCTCCACACGGAGCAGTATGTGGATTTCGTGGAGGTGTGGGTAGGGGGCAGAACTCTGTCATCGAGCACGCTGGTGCGACGCGTGTCCGGAAACAGCACACAGGACATGGTGGTGAGCAGCAACAACATGGCCATCATCCGCTTCGTGTCCGACGGCAGCTATCAGAACAGTGGCTTCATCGTCACCTGGCAGTCAGGTAGGTTAGACACGCAGGTTTGGAACAGTGGACATGCAGGTTTGGAACAGTGGCTTCATCGTCAACTGGCAGTCAGGTAGGTCAGACATGCAGGTTTGGAACAGTGGCTTCATCGTCACCTGGCAGTCAGGTAGGTCAGACATGCAGGTTTGGAACAGTGGCTTCATCGTCAACTGGCAGTCAGGTAGGTTAGACAGGCAGGTTGGGAACAGTGGCTTCATCGTCACCTGGCAGTCAGGTAGGTTAGACATGCAGGTTGGGAACAGTGGCTTCATCGTCACCTGGCAGTCAGGTAGGTCAGACATGCAGGTTGGGAACAGTGGCTTCATCGTCACCTGGCAGTCAGGTAGGTTAGACAGGCAGGTTGGGAACAGTGGCTTCATCGTCACCTGGCAGTCAGGTAGGTCAGACATGCAGGTTGGGAACAGTGGCTTCATCGTCACCTGGCAGTCAGGTAGGTTAGACAGGCAGGTTTGGAACAGTGGCTTCATCGTCACCTGGCAGTCAGGTAGGTTAGACAGGCAGGTTGGGAACAGTGGCTTCATGGTCAACTGGCAGTCAGGTAGGTCAGACATGCAGGTTGGGAACAGTGGACATGCAGGTTGGGAACAGTGGCTTCATCGTCACCTGGCTGTCAGGTAGGTTAGACATGCAGGTTTGGAACATGCAGTCTCAGTTGTCTAATAAAAAAAAAAAAGATAAATGGATATCTATCTACATACGTCCATCTGTCTGGTTTTTTTTTTTTTT
The DNA here is from genome assembly GCA_033310375.1 of Conus canariensis. Taxonomy (NCBI): domain Eukaryota; kingdom Metazoa; phylum Mollusca; class Gastropoda; order Neogastropoda; family Conidae; genus Conus; species Conus canariensis. Next base: position 48,647,841 of record CM065743.1, on the reverse strand, counting down.
TAATTTGTTTCTTTGTTTCACTATATGCATAGCAAAAGGTGTGGCACAACAAAATGTTTACATAGAACTTACATGTCTGACCAAGCAAATTAAGCAGGATTGTTTCCCTTGCCCAGGCAATTGTCAACCGACTCCAGACTAATGACGCTAGGAATCAGAAGTGGTTGACTTGTAGAGTATCGGTTCAGCATGCATCTCAGTGAATTTGACATGAATGTGCACAATCAGTATGTAGAAGGACATGCTCCGGGAGGAAATCTGAAAATGAACAAGAAAGATAACCCACATATTCTCCTCCACACCAACTGCTTTCAACATACAAAACAGACTGTTGTTGTAGTCATCCCACACAACAGATTACTGTTGCAATCAAAATTACGATCAAACAAAAGAAATGTATTATTACTGTTTTTGTTCTTTTCTTCACTATGATTTTAGACAAAACCTTGTCATGATGAACTGTAAAGGAACCTGCTTAGCATGGTGAAGTGGTTAGTGTCGTGGACTCTCTGGTGGGAGGTTGTGGGTTTAATTCCCATCAGAGCCATTTTTGTGGGGATTTTTTTTTGACAGGACAGGCTCCTTCCCAGAGTTGAGTTTGCTATGGGCTTGGTTGTGGTAGACCGGGACCAACAGTCAAGTTTCATTCACTTGATGAATGCATCTCTGAGAATGTATATATTGTGAAAGTAAGCGTAGAGTACAGGCTTGTCATGCCGTCTCAGACTTGAATGGAAATTCTTAGATTCATCTTCATCACCCTCATCTTCCTTGATCAGTGTAAAAAAGAAGTCTGATATCCTTTGGCCCTTCATGCCCTGCTTTCGTGGTGACCTCAGTTCCGATCGCTTCTCCAGATCAAGGCCTTGGCTGGGTTCTGTTGTGGCCACTAGTGTTGGTTGTTTCATGGGGACTGTTGTGGCCACTAGTGTTGGTTGTTTCATGGGGACTGTTGTGGCCACTAGTAATTGGCTGATTCATGGGGACTGTTGTGGCCACTAGTGTTGGTTGTTTCATGGGGACTGTTGTGGCCACTAGTGTTGGCTGATTCATAGGGACTGTTGTGGCCACTAGTGTTGGCTGATTCATGGGGACTGTTGTGGCCACTAGTATTGGCTGATTCATGGGGACTGTTGTGGCCACTAGTGTTGGCTGATTCATGGGGACTGTTGTGGCCACTAGTATTGGCTGATTCATGGGGACTGTTGTGGCCACTAGTGTTGGCTGATTCATGGGGACTGTTGTGGCCACTAGTGTTGGCTGATTCATGGGGACTGTTGTGGCCACTAGTGTTGGCTGATTCATGGGGACTGTTGTGGCCACTAGTGTTGGCTGATTCATGGGGACTGTTGTGGCCACTAGTGTTGGCTGATTCATGGGGACTGTTGTGGTCACTAGTGTTGGCTGATTCATGGGGACTGTTGTGGCCACTAGTGTTGGCTGATTCATGGGGACTGTTGTGGCCACTAGTGTTGGCTGATTCATGGGGACTGTTGTGGCCACTAGTGTTGGCTGATTCATGGGGACTGTTGTGGCCACTAGTGTTGGCTGATTCATGGGGACTGTTGTGGCCACTAGTGTTGGCTGATTCATGGGGACTGTTGTGGCCACTAGTGTTGGCTGATTCATGGGGACTGTTGTGGCCACTAGTGTTGGCTGATTCATGGGGACTGTTGTGGCCACTAGTGTTGGCTGATTCATGGGGACTGTTGTGGCCACTAGTGTTGGCTGATTCATGGGGACTGTTGTGGCCACTAGTAATTGGCTGATTCATGGGGACTGTTGTGGGACAGACGTGGGGTGCTCTCCAGAGGGAGAGCTCATTTACTCCGCGTCTCAGCAAATAGCGTCACCAGCAGGGGGCTTTGCTGTCATCTGCACATACTGTGTAAAAGGGTTGCAATACGTATTGTGTAAAAGGGTTGCGATACATATTGTGTAAAAGGGTTGCGATACGTATTGTGTAAAAGGGTTGCAATACATACTGTATAAAAGGGTTGTGATACATATTGTGTAAAAGGGTTGTGATACATATTGTGTAAAAGGGTTGCGATACATATTGTGTAAAAGGGTTGCGATACATATTGTGTAAAAGGGTTGCGATAATACTGTGTAAAAGGGTTGTGATACATACTGTGTAAAAGGGTTGTGATATATATTGTGTAAAAGGGTTGTGATATATATTGTGTAAAAGGGTTGCGATACATATTGTGTAAAAGGATTGTGATGGAAGCAGTGGGGTGCCAGTGGAGGACATTGCTTTGCTTTAAATGGGTATGGGCAGCAGTTCGGATGTTTGATGCAAGCAGTTTGTTCGTGGCTTGTAGCGCATGGACTGTGTGTATTGGTGTGTGTGTGTGGATGGATGGATGGACGGGTAGACTGACAGATGGCTGATATCATAGAAGACGGTGCAAACAGTCAGTGAACCCCCTTGAACTGTTTCCAGAGTTCCAGTGCTCGGTGACGGAGACAGCGGGTCAGATGGCAAGTTATGACGACGTTGCCAGTCGCACAAGGCAGCTAGGCCGGTCAGCCTGTGGCTCGGAGTGCAGAAATGATGCCAGCTGTGTGGCTTCTGTGCACAATCGCTTCACAGGAACCTGTGCCCTGTACAACTACATGCCACGGCCTTCAGCCGACACCTGTTGTACGCTGTTTGTCAACACTTGTCCTGGCTACAGCACATTGCCTGGTAAGTTGATGGTTATTCAAGTCATCTCAGTCGGTGGTGTGTGTGTGTGTGTGTGTGTGTGTGTGTGTGTGTGTGTGTGTGTGTGTGTGTGTGTGTGTGTCTTGACCAACGCAGCAGGTGCCTGTACCTCTCAGGCTTGGTTGACAGTGGGAGAAGTGATGGAAGGAAGCATGGTGTACAGCCTTGTCATGCACTCTCAGATCGGAATGCAAATCTGCAGCATCATCTTCATCCTCCTCATCCCCATCAATCAGCATCAAAGTTCTCAAATTCTGCGGCCCTTCATACCTTGCTCTCATGGTGACCTCAGTTTTGATCACCTTTTCTCGTCAACGCCTTTAGTTTCATTCTCTCGGAGTCACTCCTGTTGGCAAATTCGAAGGGACTGTCGTTGGATGGATGTGGTGGCGCTTTCCAGGGAGAGAAGTCGCTCATGCTGGCTCTGCAGCTAAGCAGCCATTGCTGTCAGTAGGGGGCTTAGTAGGATGTGTCCTGCGTGTGATGAATCGAAACAGGCACCGCTGAACAGCACCAGAGTGATCTGGCACAAATGCAGTCTCTCTTCCGGTAGATTGCCTCGTGACGACTCCACATTGACTGCACCCTGTGGATTGCCTGTGCCAGACTGTGGCAGGACAAGCCAGGCTATGGCCGTGGAGGGGGCACTGCACCCTGTGGGTTGCCTGTGCCAGGCTGTGGCTGTGGAGGGGGCACTGCACCCTGTGGGTTGCCTGTGCCAGGCTATGGCCGTGGAGGGGGCACTGCACCCTGTGGGTTGCCTGTGGCAGGCTGTGGCAGGACAAGCCAGACTATGGCTGTGGAGGGGGCACTGCACACTGTGGATTGTCTGTGGCTGTGGAGGGGGCACTGCACCCTGTGGGTTGCCTGTGCCAGGCTGTGGAGGACAAGCCAGGCTGTGGCTGTGGAGGGGGCACTGCACCCTGTGGGTTGCCTGTGGCAGGCTGTGGCTGTGGAGGGGGCACTGCACCCTGTGGGTTGCCTGTGGCAGGCTGTGGCTGTGGAGGGGGTACTGCACCCTGTGGGTTGCCTGTGGCTGTAGAGAGGGCACTGCACCCTGTGGATTGCCTGTGGCAGGACAAGTCAGGCTGTGGCTGTGGAGGGGGCACTGCACCCTGTGGGTTGCCTGTGGCAGGCTGTGGCAGGACAAGCAAGGCTGTGGCTGTGGAGGGGGCACTGCACCCTGTGGGTTGCCTGTGGCAGGCTGTGGCAGGACAAGCCAGGCTGCGCCCTGTGGGTTGCCTGTGGCTGTGGAGGGGGCACTGCAATTAGCGGCGCTGGAACAGTGCCCCTGAGGTGAACTGAACAGGCTACAGAGAAAAGAAAAACTTTTTATTTCAATTTATACCATTATTCCGAGTCATAGCTGACTGCTATGCGTTGATTGTGTATCATTCCTGTGCTACAATGCAGTTTCACTCCACAGAGTTTCATATATGAAGTCACTTGTGGTTTGAACGATGGTCACTTGTGGTTTGAACTTAGAGTGTCACTTGAGGTTTAGACCACTGAATCACTTGTAGTTTGAACTTAGAGTGTCACTGGAGGTTTAATTGAACTTAGAGTGTCACTGGAGGTTTAATTGAACTTAGAGTGTCACTAGAGGTTTAAACCACTGAATCGCTTGTGGTTTGAACTACTCAGTCAGTGGTGGTTTGAACTTCTCTGTCTCTTGTGATTTAATACTCGGTCTCCTTTTGTTTGCCACTAAAGTAAAAATTTCCCGGAACCTCAGGAACCATCCACATGAAAAATAGTCTAGTTGCTTGAGTACCAACGTGTGTTTCTGATGGTAAAAAAAAGCACGTTCATCTTTGAAGACTGATGCTGCCAACGGCAGTGTTGGCAAGCAAAACAATCGTTCTTTTGTGCAGAAGTGCAATACTCATGAGGTCATTCAGGCAAAAATACGGAAAACAAACATTAAAACATGTTGATCTTCACATTAAAAGCCATGTAAAGACATAACACAGACTTTATATGTGTAGCGAGATCTTAGTTTTACATTGAGTCTCCCTGTGTCATTTAGAATTGTTTTTGAAGGGCAGATCTTGCCAGCTAATTTGTTTGGAGCTCTGGATGTCATCATGGCTTATTTTTTGTTTTCACTTGAAGGATTGTACACTGTCTCACACACTGTGCTATGTAACAGGTGTCAACGTGCTTCCTGGGGAGGGAGGCGACCTTTACGCCACTTCTTCTGCCCAGCGGTTTTCCTCCCCCTGTACCCTCCCACTATGTTGGTGACATGGTGACCCAGTGGACCATTCACGCCCCTGGTCGTCAGATCGTCACTCTTCAGGTCAGAGAGAGAGAGAGAGAGAGAGAGAGAGAGAGAGAGAGAGAGAGAGAGAGAGAGAGAGAGTGCACTTGCGTGCGCGGGCATGCGTGTGTGTGTGTGTGTAAGGGAGAGAGAGAGAGAGGGAAAGAGAGAGAGAGTGAGAGAGAGGAGAGAGTGAGAGAAAGAGAGAGTGAGAGAGAGAGTGAGAGAGAGAGAGAGAGAGAGCGCGCGCGCGCGCGCGTGTGTGTGTGTGTGTGTGTGTGTGTGAGGGAGAGAGAGAGAAAAGAGAGAGAGA
>CM065743.1:48595052-48632552 GCA_033310375.1 Conus canariensis | reverse complement strand
ATACATATTCCAGCACTAGAACACTGGAAATGGGTCTTCCACAAGGATCAGTATTATCTCCAATTTTATTTAATATCCTAATTGCAGATATAACAAAAGGCTTATCCAAAGACATAGTTTTAGTACAATTTGCTGACGACATATGTCTGTGGATGAAAGTCACTATGAAAAGAAAAACCCCATTAAGATCCTTAAATTACATAAAGATCAAATATCAACATGAATTAAACAAAATCAGTAGTTTCTTACATGAAAATGGATTGACACTCTCGGCAGAAAAAACAAATCTAATGCTTTTTAACTCTGGATATGACCCAGAGAAACTTCCACAATTCACCCTGAATGGGTCAGTCTTACAATACGTCAAATCTGTTAAATTCCTAGGAGTATATTTAACATCAAAACTCTCATGGAACCAACATATTGAATATATTTTGAATAAAGCAAGAAAAAGTTTAAACTTTCTAAAGATCATAAGCAAACAAAAATGGGGACAAGATAAAGAGAGTTTAACATTCCTATCTTCGGCTCTTGTGCGCTCTAGATTGATTTATGCTCAAGAAGTTTTCTTTAGTGCTCCACAGCATCTACTTAATAAGTTACAAAGTGTAGACTGCAAAGCATATAAACTTGCTCTTGGAGTTCCCACACATGCATGTAACATTGGGACTTATAATGAAATTGGAATCTTACCTTTGAACGAATTTCGAAAAGTGTCCACCTCTAAATTTGTTTTAAAGAACCTTTCACAGAAAAGTTTCTGTACAAATGAAGTATCTCTCAATTCAGAGACAGATTTTGCTAAAAGAGCAAAAGACATAAAATCAACTAAATCTATTCAGTCATACACATCTACTCTTCTTAAAAAAACCAACATTAACCAAAGTGAAATAGCTGTCAACTCGTCCTTTCCACCCATTCCCAAATGGAAACAAACCAAAGCAAATTATGACACAAACTATACTGAACTGAACAAAAACGATCCACCATATCTCTTAAAATATTATGTAAATTCTCATTTGGAAAATCAATATAAGGACCATCTTCAAATTTTTACAGATGGCTCAGTGTTAGATGACCATAGAACAGGAGCAGCTTTTATAATACCAAAATTAAAAGTAGAGAAATTATATCATCTTGGCATACACTTGTCAATTTTTACTGCAGAATTAGTTGCTATTCTGATGGCCCTGAAGCATGTTTTAAATTCTTCCATAGAAAATTGTCCACTTTTACTGTGCAGTGACTCAAAGTCAGCTCTTTCTGCCTTACAGTCTTTAAATTCAAAAATTCGTTGTAAGACTATTACAGAAATTAATTACGTGACACATCTCCTATCGATGAAAAGAATAAATGTGACGTTCTGTTGGGTGCCCTCACATTGTGGAATCTCAACAAATGAGAAAGTTGATCAAGCTGCTCGGAGAGCAGCTCGAAATATTGAAGGCACAACTGCACTGAACATTCCGCTAGACCTATCAGAATGTTATACCTTGATTAATAAAGCATCTCTTAACAGTTTCAAAAGGTTATTGAAAGACACAGATAGTCAATATTATCAAAATTGTATACGATCAAATCCTGACATCCACCCCAAGACGCAATTAGACAAATTCGAAAGTCCGATATCTAGAGAGGTAGTATCCTTAATTCATAGGATGCGTTTGAATTCACTTCGAACCAAATACAGCAAAAATGTTAAATGCGTATGTGGGGAAATTCTTAGTGTGAGTCACCTATTACTAGATTGTCCAAGAGCAAAGAATACAGTGCACAAGGCTGGTAGTAATATGTCACATGTTAGATCGACACCACTGACATTACCTAAAATGTTAAATAATTATGCTTTTCTTTGTTCATTATGCCCACATTTATTACGTAGTCCAGTAGGAATTTATCTTTAACTTTCAATAACCCCTCATATACAAAAAGAAACTACTCACACACACACACACACACACACACACACACACACACACACACACACACACACACACACACTCCCTCTCTCCTCTCTCTCTCTCTCACACACACACACACACACACACACACACACACTCTCTCTCTCTCTCTCTCTCTCTCTCTCTCTCTCTCTCTCTCTCTCTCTCTCTCTCTCGCTCTCTGTCTGTCTGTCTGTCTGTAATCACGTTAAGTGGGAAGACGTTAAATTGAAGAACAACAACAACACACACACACACAGACACACACACACAGTTTGATGACATTGATCTCAGGCATCGTTCAGAGTCCACTGTAGGGGACGGAGATGGAGAACACTAACACACACACACACACACACACACACACACACACACACACACACACCACACACACACACACACACACACACACACACACACACGTACACACACACACACACACACCACACACACACACACACACACACACGTACACACACACACACACACACACACACACACACACACACACACACACACACACACGTACACACACACCACACACACACACACACACACACACACACAGAGAGAGAGAGAGAGAGAGAGAGAGAGAGAGAGAGAGAGAGAGAGAGAGAGAGAGAGAGGTGCTCATCAGCTGCAGAGGCGACTTCAGTCATGCCTGAGGACTGCGAGGAGACACATACTGAGACTGAAGACACTGAGCCAAGGGTCGGATCTTTTCTGCCCTGGAATCCGTGAGGCCCTGGAGGAGCGCTTCATCTCAAGAGTTGCAGGATCCCTGGAAATAATCTGGGGGACCTAGCTTCTTTTGAGAAAGGCCGTGCAAGTAGTTTGAAGACATTAAAATGGCTCTGATATCACTGCCGAAATGACTGTACCCATTATCTTGATGAAGACATTGAAATGGCTCTAATATCACTGCCCAAATGACTGTGCCCATTACCTTGATGAAGACATTGAAATGGCTCTGATATCACTGCCCAAATGACTGTGCCCATTACCTTGATGAAGACATTGAAATGGCTCTGATATCACTGCCCAAATGACTGTACCCATTACCTTGATGAAGACATTGAAATGGCTCTGATATCACTGCCCAAATGACTGTGCCCATTACCTTGATGAAGACATTGAAATGGCTCTGATATCACTGCCCAAATGACTGTACCCATTACCTTGATGAAGACATTGAAATGGCTCTGATATCACTGCCCAAATGACTGTGCCCATTACCTTGATGAAGACATTGAAATGGCTCTGATATCACTGCCCAAATGACTGTGCCCATTACCTTGATGAAGACATTGAAATGGCTCTGATATCACTGCCCAAATGACTGTGCCCATTACCTTGATGAAGACATTGAAATGGCTCTGATATCACTGCCCAAATGACTGTACCCATTACCTTGATGAAGACATTGAAATGGCTCTGATATCACTGCCCAAATGACTGTACCCATTACCTTGATGAAGACATTGAAATGGCTCTGATATCACTGCCCAAATGACTATGCCCATTACCTTGATGAAGACATTGAAATGGCTCTGATATCACTGCCCAAATGACTGTGCCCATTACCTTGATGAAGACATTGAAATGGCTCTGATATCACTGCCCAAATGACTGTACCCATTACCTTGTGCCCGTTACCTTGATGAACACCATGGGCTGAGAGACAGAGTGAACGGAAGGGCTTTGAAACAAAAGGTCCTTCACTGAAAGGCAAAGCGAAGGTGCTTCACAGACAACCTGGGAATAAGGATACATGCACATAAAGGCCGAGGCTTACGGCCCAATCCCCAGACAAAAATGAAAGCGCAAAACCTTCAGACTGACTCCAAGGTAAAAACTTTTAGTAGAGAGAGAAACGGATTTAGTATCTTGAGGTCTGCAACAGGCCTCCACTGGCCATGTTTCTTGGGAACAAGAAAAAGAATGGCCCCAAATCCAGGAAGAGGACGTCTGAAAACATGCTCTTTCAAAAGAGGTAACCCAACTCTTTAATAAGAATGAAAGCCTTGCAAATCTGTGGGAATCTTTGCCAAAGCTGAGGAAGATATAGGGATGGAGGATGGGGGAGGGAGGGGGTGGAAAAAGAAATGCTGAGATATTGAATAATCACGGACAGAACCCGCACTCTTATAAAGAACAGTGTTTCTGTCTTTTCCCCATAAGTTCCAACCTTTCCTGATATGTTCTTTCCTTCTCTTTGTTTGTTGACCTCTTCCCTCAAGGAAGACCACAAGGGCTTCATCGGCATCGGGGGCGGGATCATCACAAACCTGTTTTGCAGATGAATCAATGGCATGGCAGGCCAGGAGGAAGAATTCGTACAAAAGGAAAAGCCTCAGCTACATTCGGAATGGAGATCAGCACTGGACAGTCCAATGTGATGACCAAGTGATAAATCATAGGCAGAGACATTGCTGTAAAGGGCAGATGCTAAAAAGAGACAGTCAGTTTACACATCTAGCTTCAGTCATCAATGAGAAGGGCTCAAAGGCAGAAGTGCTAGCCAGAACTGCCCAAACAACGTTAGCACTCACATGGCTCAGGACAAAATGGAGAGAAAGACACTTTACTATGAGGCACAACATCAGGCACATGTGCACCATTGTCCTCGCCATTTTCTTCAATGCATGCGAGTCAGGGACCCTCCCAGCAGAACCGCGGAGGAAGGTACAGACCACAGAGATGATGCTGTCATAAGAACCCAGGCAGCTCCTGCATGGATCATGTCGCACACCGAGCATGTGTGAAAGACAGCCAAAGAACATATAAGAGAATTTGAAGACCTCCTAGTAACTGTCTGAAGGTGGAAGCTAAAATAGTACGGCCACATCACGAGATCAGATGGGCTAGCTGAAATGATCCTCGAGGGAACTATCGAGCGAAGGAGACACAGTGGCAGGCAAAAGCAGGAATGGGCAGACAACATACAAGAGTGGACATGTAAGCCTTTGGCGGAAACGTAGTCCATCCCACACAGACATTGGGAATGGCGTGAACTGCGGCGCCCCATGAGTCTACTCAGAGTTAAGGGGCCATGACACAAGTTAAGAAGACCTCTTCCCATACCTTCCTTCCTTTTCATATGCGTTCTTGCCTTTTCACGAAAGTTCCTATCTTTTCACATGTATTCCTAGTTCTTCCCAAGTGTTCATACCCGTTCCACACAAGTTCATTTGGCAGCCTGAAGGTCAAAGACAACAACGTTTGCTGGCGACCCCAGTGCTGTTTATATGGGGTTTAATACAAACCTAGCAAATGATGCATCTTTTGTCTGTCAGCAAATGCAATTACATCATTAAATACATTTATTTCATAAATTTGAGTTACTTCAGTTTAAACTTCATGTACCTAAACATGCCAAGTCTTTGATGTTGAAATCATGCTCTCTGTTGTTGTACTGTATGCATTATTGCCGCTGTTGTTCAGTTTATGTTGCCTGTTTATGCTCATTTTGGTTTAATTTTGCTAAGCACACCAATCCATTGGCTCTTTTCATGTTTCTGTCAGAAAACAAGGGGCCAGAGCCTTATTGAAATAGTCTGATGTCTAGAATGACACAAGTGAAGACAATCCCATGAATGTATCCGGGAACGCTGCAGAGTTACAGATGTGTCACAGTCTTGTGGGTCTTTCAGGTCTGGTGGCGCAGAACGGACGGGTGCAGATGTCTCTGACCACCAGCGCCACAGGAAGAGCGGCAGGCTTTCGCGCTCAATTCAATGCAGGGTGTGCCACGGTGGTTGACCCGACCTTGGCCAAGACGTACAGCGCCGACTTTGACCAGTCCATCGTGGTGCAGTGTGCCAGTGACTACGTGTTCAGCGGTATCCACAGCGGGCAGAACTCGGTGGGGATCTACTGTCAGAAGGGAGGGACGTGGAGCAGCGATCCTTTCCCGACCTGCACCCGTAAGTCTGGATTTGTTTCTTTGTCTTTTTTGTTGTTGTTGTTGATTTCTTGCTTTCACCTCATATTGTTTTTGTTATTGTCTCTGTGTCTATCTGTCTGTCTGTCTGTCTGTCTGTCTATTTTCATCTGTCTGGCCTCCTATTTTCATCTGAAGCTGTTCTCCAGTTTGTTTGTCCTTCTTTGCCTCATTTTCTTATTCTTCTCTATTGCTCGTTCGTTTTTTTTTTTTTTGTACTCCCAGTTCTTATAGAACAGGGAGTACTTTAGAATGGGAACGAAGAAATTCTGTCTGTCTGTCTGTCTGTCTGTCTGTCCGTCCGTCCGTGGTCTTTCTGAAAATTTGTAGATATGTTCATTATATGTCACGGATGGTGCCCGATGGTTTATTTTACCGTTATATCCGTTACTAATGGCTATAACGGCCCATAACGGTTTTTCTTCTTTTTTTGAATATCTCAGAAAGCACTCGGCCGATCTTTCTGAAAATTTGTAGGTATGTTCATTATGGGTCACGGATGATGCGCGATGGTTTATTTTACCGTTATATCCGTTACTAATGGCTATAACGGGCTATAACGGTTTTTCTTCTTTATGGAATATCTCAGAAAGAACTTGGCCGATCTTTCTGAAAATTTGTAGGTATGTTCATTATGGGTCACGGATGATGCCCGATGTTTACCAGAATACCAGAATAGCCGTTACTAACGGCTATAACGGCCCAAAACAGTTGTTCCTCTTTATGGAATATCTCACGCGTATTCAAGATAAACTGGGAGTACGTTTATATGCTTTGCATCTTGTTCTTTTTTATGTTGATGCCCTATGAAATTAATAACACCAGACAGTATCATGAGAGAGAGAAAGAGGGAAGAGAGAGAGAGAGAGAGAGAGAGAGAGAGAGAGAGAGAGAGAGAGAGAGAGAGAGAGATGAAAATCAAACCCTTCTCAGGTCATTAGAAAGAGAAGGAGGGGTAGGAAGAGAAAGGAAGGAACAAAGAGAGGGGCACCAATCTCATCGTTATTCTGAGTGTTAAGGAAGCAACGTACAAACGGCCGCCAATCGACAGACACAGACAGTGGAAGGACTGAGAAGAGAAATGAAACCTGAAAGAGTTTGAACAGACAGGCAAACCACGGCCCGCAGATCTCTCGGGTGTAGAGGGACGCCAGTCTCTGGGTAGTTGCGACTGATGCTCATGTTCCAGGGATGTTCACTCGTTTAGGTGACTCTTATAGCAAAAGGCTATGCACATATCAATATGTATATAATGTATGAATATATAAATGTATATATTTATATGTAGAGAGATAAATATATATTTATATATATATTTACGTATACATTCATAAATATGTATACATGTAAATTTATTTATTTATAAATATATATATATATGTTTATAAATCTCTCTCTCTCTCTCTCTCTCTCTATTTATGAATATATATATATATATATATATATAAATTTGTATATATTCATATAAATTTGTATTATATAAATATATACATTTATAAATATTTATATGTATAAATATGTGTGTGTGTGTGTGTGTGTGTGTATATGTTACGCCTAATCCGTGTATGTGCCTATTTCATGAAATCGGCAACGTTTTGCCGATTTCATGAAATAGGCAACCAAATTGCTTATTTCATGAACTCAGCAAATCACTTGCCGATTTCATGAAATAGGCAAAACGATTTTGCTCATTACATGTAATAGGCAAAGTACAAATTCCCAGTTCAACTGTCATTACGCATTTTGCCTATTTCATGAAACACACATACATCATAGTACACACATGCACGCACGCACACACAGTTTCCAAAACAATGATGAAGAAAATTCTAAATTTGAAGGAATTTGCAAAGGAAAAATCAAACTGTCAAAAATTCAAACTTTCAAACCGTTCTTCGTCTTAACAGTTTTTGCATGCTCGTCGTGGGTGGCATGCGCTATTGCACAGGAATCCGTTCTTTAGACAGGAACACCTTTTTGTAAGGCAACTTGAAGTGCAGTTGCATCGCCTGTACCCCTGTCCATGACCAACTGACAGGGCCCTCACAGCCGATCTGACTGTGATGTCGTTGTCGGGGATCATTTCGGATGAAATTCCTTTGAACTTGGTCAGTTCAATTTGATTCCTTGAAAACCTGCCGGCTAGAATACCCGCCTTTGTACCCACCCGAAAACCAGAGTCCCCCTTTTCAAGTACAAGACCGATCAAGTTAGCAGGATCTCCCCTCCCACGGTCGAACTCAGAGACAGGTATAAGTACGTTGTCTCCAACTTCTATTGTCTTCAGTTTGGCCACTGATCTACTAACCATGTGCTTGGCTTGTTTTCTGAGGTTTTTAGCTGCTTCAGCTGGTAAACAGCTAGCCATGTCACTGGCGTCTGAGACTGCACCCTGGCTCTCTTCGTCGACACTCTGCCCCTCCTCGACACTGTCATATTGACTCACCTCACTCTGACCTTCTCCGAACTCACTCTGACTCAGCTCAATCACAAACTCATCATCTTCGACACTGTCACACTGAATCACCTCACTCACACACTGACTCATCTCACTCACACACTGATTTACCTCACTAACACTCTGGCTCATCTCAGTAGCACTCTGGCTCACCTCACTCTGACCTTCTCCGAACTCACTCTGACTCAGCTCAATCACAAACTCATCATCTTCGACACTGTCACACTGAATCACCTCACTCACACACTGACTCATCTCACTCACACACTGATTTACTTCACTAACACTCTGGCTCATCTCAGTAGCACTCTGGCTCACCTCACTCAAACTCATGCTTATGATGCTCTCCTCACCCTGACCCTCTTCACCAGTGCCCCCCTGACTCTCCTCACCAGTGCCGCCCTGACCCTCTTCACCCTGACCAACTATTTCTAAGAACTCTTCTTCGAGAATTCCGTTGCCAATTTTCTCCAGGAACTCCACGGGGATTTCTGTTGAGAGCCCCAAGGAGGGTTTTTTTGCCAAACATGAGTGTGTACGGCTCCTTCTTCGTTGCTTCACTCACACAGACATTCGATTTGCCATTGCACGAACCTGATTCCCAATGTCCAGTTTGGGCAACTGTTATCTCTCATCCACGCAGTGAGTTTGTCTTTCATCACCCCATTTGCCCGTTCCACAGATCCCTGTGACTGAGGGTGACGTGGTCTTCCGTTCACGAGGACAAGCTCGGGGAACATAGAAGCCAGTTCTGTGATGATTTTCGCCGTAAATTCTCTGCCATTGTCCGATTGCAGAATCTTTGGTGCCCCGAAATCAAGGAAAATCATTAACAGTTCTCTAGCAACTTCCACAGCGCATTTCGACGTCAGAGGACGGAGAATGTGAAATTTGGATAGGTGTTCCTAGTAATGAAGGATCCATTTAAACGCACCGTCCTTCATGCTCTGCATGTCAACGAGGTCTATCTGACCTCGCTGATTCAAATTCGACACAAGCACAGGACGAACCACAGTTCCCTTAGCAGTCTCTTTTCTTTTCCTTTTTTCCAGGCATCTCTCGCATTTCTCGATGTGCTTTTTTACAGCCGCCATGGGAATGTTATCATAAGTGTCCTTGATTCGTTGGAGAGTTTTCTTCTCACCGGCGTGCCCTGAAGAAGAAGATAACTCCGTGTGAATAAAACACATAGGACATAGTAATGAAATGAGAGAGAAAAGAGAGAGAGAGAGAGAGAGAGAGAGAGAGAGAGAGAGAGAGAGAGAGAGAAACAGACTGACAGACAGACAGTCAGACAGACAGACAGACAGACAGACAGACAAAGACTCTGACATACAAAGACAGGTAAGATGATAACTCTGTGTAAAGAAAACAGAAAAACACGGACAGACAGATAGAAAGACAAGAGAGAGAGAGAGAGAGAGAGAGAGAGAGAGAGAGAGAGAGAGGGGGGTAGAGTAGGGGGTGGAAGGGGGGGGGGGTCTGACATAGTGGCAATGAAAGATTGTACTTACCCAACGACAGGTGGACAGCGCCGATGATTTCTTTTGCTTTCTGCTCTGTCACCATGTACTTTCCGTTTTTTCTTCTGGTAACTTTCTCGACCTCAGCCAGAGTGCTATTTGAAACGTGGAGAGAACATGGTATTCCTCTCTTGTCTTTGGTGTTTTAGAGTGGTCACTTTTCAAAATGTCTGTCACTTTCCGTTCATATTGTTCCGTCCACAACGTAGACGCAGCCATTTCTGTCTTTGCAACAGCAAATCCCAAATGACAGGGAAGTGTCACAACTGAGCTAGCAGGTCTACGGCTACCTGAAGCAAACTCAGAGTGAGCAGTAAAATGAAGCAAACTCAGCAAAGGCTGTTCTCTCTATACCAGTAACGCAATAAACGGATCACACAGCCACAGTGACACAGTGAAGCAAATTTACCCCTTACAGTACAGGAAACACTTTGACCGGTAGTCAGGCAGTCAATGCCGTGTGTGTGTGTGTGTGTGTGTGTGTGTGTGTGTGTGTGTGTGTGTGTGTGTGTTGTGTGCAGTGCGCGCGCGCGCGCGCGTGTGTGTGTGTGCGTGTGTGTGTGTGTGTGTGTTGTGTGTGTGCGTGTGCTTGCGTCACCACAGCGGACAACCACTAGTCTATACACTCTATACTTCCTTGGTGTCTTCCTTGCCTATTTCATGAAATCGGCAAAATGCATCATGAGAGTTTAACTGAGAATTTGCATTTTGCCGAGTTCATTAATCGCAGTTACGTTCTAGTTCATGAAATGGCAGTGTTTGCGATTTCAGAAGGCATTTAGCTTGCCTAGTTCATGAATCGGCAAAACTTTGCTATATGAAATCGGCAATTACACATTTAGCGAACACACAACAACACACCACACCAACACACACACACCAAAACACTATTTTATATATATATATTTATATTATGTGTGTGTGTGTGTGTGTGTGTGTGTGTGGTGTGTGTGTGTGTGTGTAAATATATATATTCATTTATATACATATATGTATCTATATATGTATATAATCATCTATATATTTATACATATATGATTATAAATGTATATATGTTTTTATATTTATATGTATATTTAATATATATTTATATACGTACATATACACATATATTCATATTTGTATATATATATATTTATATATGCATTTATATATCTATCTGTATCTGTCTATAGACATATATAAATATATATTCCCATAATGCATTAGACCAAGGTATATAGAGCTAGGCTAGGCTATAGGCTAGGCCTGCCCTTCCCACTATACTTAAGGTTCAAGCATGCGCATCACTGGAGACTGTTAGCCATGTGCCTTTTTATCAGCTAAGTTTTCATGTGAAGTTATTCGGTTGAAAAAGTATATTATTTGTTATACACGAGCTGTTTGCTACCCATGGATGTGAGCGTAACATCAGGCGACGAGGATTCCAGTGAATTGACGTGATTTGTTTCTTCTTTTTCAACGCAACACGGTTCCAGCAGATCTAAATGATGCAGATCTTATCTGTTATCTGATCCAACACCACGGGGAGAGGGGTAGAGCGTTGGCACTACAAGCGAGCGTGTCTGGAGAAGACTGGTCAAGACTAATTGCTCAGACCTTGCTGAGCAAACGGTCAGAGCCGGCCTGGGTAGCTGAACTCCACTGGACCAGAACGTTCAAGTACATTCAAATTGTTTACACTGAAGCTCTGGCAAGAACAAACCACAAATGGAGAATGATTCATTTTTGTTTTCCTATCCGCTGAGATCATAATATCTTTCGTAACTATGAGCATCAAAGCCATGTAGCACAGAAGAACCACTGCATGGTTTCCTGTTCACAGGAACTGGATCCTGCTAGGCAAAAATTCAGTATCTTCACACTGTTAGTCAACAGCATTCAAGTGTGATCTGATCGATTGCTGAAATGATGGGTAATTGTTTAATGTGGAGATGAGCAGTGTCAGACTTAATGGCTAGGTTCCGCCATAGTATGCCCCAAAAGATCTATAGCATTTTAGAAGGAAACATTGGCAATATTTTGATGCTTTTAGGGCAGCAGCATGAAGATTCACTCCACACTGTGGATGTCAGGCAGCTGGATGGGTGACGTCTGTCTGTCTGTCTTTCTCTGTCTGTCTGTCTCTGTCTGTCTCTCTCTGTGTCATGTCACAAATGGGGTTAATATTTCAAATTTGATCATGACTACTTTGCCACTGAGTGAATAGCGTGGTGCCAACCTTCAGGATGGACACTGCAACATGGTATTTGGTATTGGACATTCCGTGGAGGGATCTCCTTTATAGGTGGGATTAACGTCCTATCAGCCGGAGGCCCTTAAGGACCCATTCTCCGTAGCATTCTGGTCCTTGTTTTAAGTGTCACAGGCTTTTGTCACACGTGGCAGGTAGTGTAGCTAAAGTGAAGTTTTCTCATCGCAACGTCTGGTTAGAATACATACACATCAGTTCCTGCTCAATTCCGTGTGACAAGTGAGCTTGTGAGAATTTCTCATTCAATTCAATTCAATCAACTTTATTGACCATCGGAAATTTTTCTTCTGCTCCACATCATTTCACAAGTACATAAGACATTACAAAGAGACATTATAAATCGTTACATAAAAGCCTGTGTTAGTATATATATATATATTTGTATATACATCAACACTCACACCCCCTCCCCCCCCCCGCCCCCCCCCCCCCCCCCCCCCCACACACACACCTGCACACACACACACGCACACACACACACACATACACACACACGCATACACACATGAAATAAACATTAAATCCATAAGACATAAAACATTACATAGATTATTAAACACACACACACACACACACACACACACACACGCTTGACTCGCTTTTGATTTCGACTGGCAACAGGTCCAGTCAGGAAAGTATGAGACTTTTTTTTTGTTTTGTTTTAATGCATGTTTTTTTTTTCGTAAAAAAAAACAACCCTTTTCTGGCCATCATAATTTCCTCTCACTCCCTTTTTTGGCAAAAAAAGATTTAAAAAATTGTTATAGTGGCACGGCTGGAAGACATGACACAGCGAAAGTCAAACTTGCAGTATCTGTTCTTGAGAGTGATTTGTCTCCCATATGTGTCTGTTTCCAGTCTAAGCTCCTGCATACAGTAAATAGGTCAAAGGGCAGATCTACACAGGTCATCCAGAGAAATACTTGTTTTCATGGGGAAATCTCTGCTTTCAGATTACAGCACCTATACAGGTAAAAATGTTATGGTGTAGGGTTAGGACTGTCGTGTCCGCTTCATGTCAGCTTGGTAATCTTTGGGCTTGGTGGAGAGTGTATGTTTGGACAGGCGATAGGGAATATTTGAATTTGACTTATGATGTCCGCCATTTTCTCGGTCTCCAACACACACACACACACACACACACACTCTCTCTCTCTCTCTCTCGCTCTCTCCACACACACACATGTACACACACGCATGTGTACATGCATGCACATGCATACACACATGCATTTCTGTTTGCATTTCCCCTCCACTTCCATGGTTGTGGTGAGGTGTGGCGTTTAGGTCAGGGAACGTGTTGTAGTCCTGAATGGACATGGTGTCGAACTTAAGACACCCAACACAGCAGACACAGATCTAGAGAGGGACTTGGGAGAGCACCAGCTCAGGGCAAACCGATCCTAGATCGACCTCAAGCTTCAGTTTGGCACAATAGATCTGCACGAAAATTGAATGGGATTATCTTTTCATCTTGCCACCAAGATCCATTTGAACTGGTTTTGAAGATTCTCGGTGATATTAATAGATCCAGGATCTGTGTCTGACATTTGCATGCTAATCTGACAAAATAATAGTGTCTTCAGCCGTAGGCAATATTCCATCTTTCCATCAAAATCCATTAAAACTGGTTCAGTAGTTTTTGCGTTGTGTTGCTGACAGACAAACACACAATGCTACGGACACAGTTAAAAACATCCCCCCCCCCCCCCCCATTCCTTGCCAGAGTTAAACATGGTCTTGCTGATTGACAACGATGGTTCGTGTGAAATATACCATGGATGATGGTATGCTCAGGTGATGTGGTTCATGTGAAATAGTATTGCTTTTGACACTGGTTGGTGATGTGGGTCATGTGATACTGATGATGTTGCTGTTTTGTTGGTGATGGGTGTTTTGAGGTCAGTTGTATACTGTGTGTACGGCCTGGCTCGTAACAGGAGTGGATTAAAGAGAGAGGGTGGGAGTTTGAGAGCAGCTCAGGCTTCCTTCCAAGAAATAAAAACCCAAGGACAGTACCAGGCTATAGCAGCATTTGCAGACGATTTGATTATGTCTGCTTTGGCTGCTAGACTGCTAGACTGTCAATTCTACCAATCGCTTGGGTTGTCTTCATAATTTTCATCCCATTATTTTGGGGGCAGTGTAGAAAAGGATCCTCTTTCCCTTTTGATCCCACCTCTGCGTTTGTAAATGAAGTGGTCCACCCTTTGTACTTTTGCCAGAGACAGTTGTATAGTCTGGTTCATAGTTGGTAAATATCTAACTCTATCATTGTGAATAGATATTGTATCAACAGGTCTACTTACTAATGTCCATTAAGATTTGTTGTAGCCTGTGCATTAACTGTTAGTTAACATGAGTATCTTTTATCAATGCACTAAGCAGTAATCGCAGTTGATCACAGTTTTAGAAAAGAATATCAATTTAGTAGTGTTGAAAATATTACTGAAAATGTTAATCGCAGATATACAGCTCCAGCCACTTGGTGACATCATCAGGGATGGCTGTAGAGGTCTTAAGGATATTTATTGTTTGGCAACTTTAGTTGTGCAAGTGCTTGTACTTGGGTGAAAAAAGGCCAGCATTGAGAGTTACTACATACAGACACACACAGACACACAGACAGACACACACACACACACACACACACACACACACACACACACACACACACACACACACACACACACACACACAGCTGCCAACTCTCCATAATTAATTACGCAAAATGCCAAATTTTATTGAAAATATCCAGAATTTCAGATTCAAATGCAAGGTTGAAGTTCATTGAAAAAGTATATTGCAGAAATAAAGCCAGATGGTCATTTTGTGAATTTTGCAAGTTATATGGATAAGAAACATTTTCTGCTAAACTACTCACAGTCCATGCAGCATAGGTGTTAACATGCATCTTAGCGGAGTTAATGAGGAGTTGAACGGCTTCTGGTCTGTTGGAAGGGAACGAGTCTGTAAGGTGTGGAGTGGAGAGGAGGTGTAATGGGGGGTGGTGAGTGAGAGGAGGTGATGGAGGGTGGTAAGTGGAGTGGTGTGGAGTGGAGTGGAGTTGTGGAGTGGTGGAGGTGGATGGAGGTGGGAGTGGATGGGTGGAGTGGATGGAGGTGGTGGAGTGGAGGGGTGGAGTGGAGTGGTGTGGAGTGGAGGGTGGTAGTGGGGTGGAGGGGTGGTGGAGTGGGAGGGGTGGTGGAGTGTGGAGGTGTGGAGTGGAGGGTGTGGAGGGGGGTGTGAGTGGAGGATAGTGGGGTGGAGGTGGTGGAGTGGAGGGTGGTGGTGGAGGGTGGGGTGGAGGGGTGTGATGGAGTTGGTGGTGAGTGGAGGTGTGGGGTGGAGGGGTGGTGGAGTGGGGGAGGGGTGGTGGAGTGGAGGGGTGGTGGAGTGGAGGGATAGTGGGGTGGAGGGGTGGTGGAGTGGAGGGATAGTGGGGTGGAGGGGTGGTGGAGTGGAGGGATAGTGGGGTGGTGGAGATGGTGGGGTGGAGGGGTGGTGGAGTGGAGGGATAGTGGGGTGGAGGGATGTTGGAGTGGAGGGTGGTGGGAGCAGAAAGAGATAATTAGAAGAGGCGATCCAGCCGCCGTGGCCAAGTGGTTAGCTCCTGGCTGGGAGGTTGTGGGTTCGATTCCCATCAGAGTCACATAAGATTTTTTTGCCCCGACTGGTTCCTACCCAGAGTTGAGTTTGCTACAGGCTCAATTGGGAAGACTGGAACACACAGTCAAGTTTCATCCACTTGATGTGCCTCTTAGCATGTTGCTCAAATTTCCTGACCAACACTGCATGTGTCTGTATCTCTCAGGCTTGGTTGATGCCGGGGTACATTATGAAAGTAAGCATAGAGTTCAGCCCTGTCATGCAGTCTCACACCGGAATGGAAATCTCTTCATCATCCTCTTTCTCATAAATCAGCATAAAAACAATCTCAAACTCTGTGACCCTTCATGCTCTGCTGTCATGGTGACAGTTTTGAGTCCTATCCACATCTATGGCTTTGGTATGATTCCGTTGGGATCACCGATATCAGCAAGTCCATGGGGAGCTGTCGTTGGATGGACATGGTCCGTAGGGAGAGCACACACATGCTGGCTCCGCGACTAAGCAATTACTGTTGTCAGTAGGGGGCTTAGCAGGTGGTATTCTATGTTTGTTGGATCAGAACAGGTGCCACTGAACACCACCAAAGTGACTTGGCAGCTGTGCAGTGTCTCCTTCGGTGGGTTGCCTCTTGATTTGACATTGACTGCTCCCTGTGGATTGCCAGAACTGGGGCTGCAGCGGGCTGGGCCGGGCTGTGGCTGTGGACGGGGTATCGGAATGAGCAGTGTGGGTGCACTGACACTGAGGTGGCACAGAAGACTGGACAGCAAGAAAAAGAAAAAAGAAGAAGAGGAGATATTTGAGAGACAGCTTGGAATATTGGATGGGAGGTGGAGGGTTATGTTGAAAAGGGGAGCTTGGGGAGTGAGTTGGGGGAGGGGGGGCAGAGAGACAGAGATCGAAGGGTTGTAGGCAGTTTGGGAAGGGGTATGAGCAGAAGTGATACGAAGTGGGGATGAAGACGTGAGGAGTTGAGAGAGGAAGGAGTTAAATTATGACAGGGGTGGATTGTAGCTAGGAAGTGGGCATATACTCTGAACAAATTAGAAGTGGATGAAAAGAAGTGCCGATGAAATGAATGATTCTGCCATTTGATTGAAAGTGATTGGCAAAAATCTGTTAAAAATTACACAAGGAGAGTGTGTAATGAAGAAGAGGGCAATTATTCAAAGTACTAAACCCTTCCCTTGCACCATCCATAAAACTTGCTGTAGTCTGGTGCTGTTTTGAAGCCCCAAGTGAGGTAAAGGCATCAGGTTGCTTGTGTGTGTGTGTGTGTGTGTGTGTGTGTGTGTGTGTGTGTGTGTGTGTGTGTGCGTGCGCACACATGTGTGTGTATGAATGTTTTGTGTGTGTGTGCGTGTGAGCATGTGTGTGCGTATGCGTGCATGTGCAAGTGCGTGTGTGTGTGTGTGTGTGTGTGTGGCTGTGCGTGCGTGCGTGCGTGCGTGCGTGTGTGTGTGTGCAAGTGTGCGCATGCACATGCATGTGTACATGCATGAGTGTGTGAGTATGTACGAGAAAGACAGTCACAGAGAGAGAGAGAGAGAGAGTGCATGTGGATGTGCATGTATGCATACATGCATGGGTGTGTGTGTTTATGAAGAGAGAGAGAGAGAGAGAGAGAGAGAGAGAGAGAGAGAGAGAGAGAGAGTGAAATTACAGTTGTCTGTTGCAGGCATTGTTAGCTGATGTCCATTGTTTTTCTGTGAGATCCCATGCTGTGGGTAACATGATCCACACCACAGTTGTGGCAGACAATACTGTGGCTGATAAAGTGCTCCCTGCTGACTTCCAGGTGTGTTCTGCGGCCCTCCGCGAGACATCGCACACGGCTACCTGGTAAAGGTGACAGGGCCCTACTCGGGTGACTCGGCTTCCTACGCCTGTGAAACTGGGTTCCAGCTGTCCTTTTCCACCCCAATCAAGTGCCGCAACACCGGCAGCTGGGACCAGCCTCCTTTCTGCTTCTGTGAGTGTGTGTGTCATCATCATCATCATCATCTCTCACAGTCCTCACGGCACCGTCCATGCTACCGTAACAACCTCCATAAGCAGTACCATCATTACTACATGTAGGGCATTTGTTAAGGGCTTGATGTATGAGCACTATAGTCTAAAAACCTGTGGCCTTTCGTGCCGTGCTGTCATGGTGATCTCAGTGTGTAGTTCCTGTTTACCTCCTGGCTTGTGGTAAGTTCATATTGAAGTAATCAGCATCAGCAAGGTCAAGGGTGCCATCTTTGGAGAGATACTGTGGTGCCCTCCGAATATGGACATATACTCATGCAGATTCCATGACTAAGCAGATATTGTTGTAAGAAGATGGTAGAGTGGGAGGTGTCCTGCTTATGTGAGATGAGGACAGGCACCACTGAACACCACCAAAGTTACTGGGCTGTGTAACAGTGTCTCAGGTGGGTTGATCATCATGATGACCATTGATGACTTCATCTGGACTGCCGGTGCAGAGTGTGCAAAAGGTTTAGCGGGGACTTTGCTCTCTGTGTCGTGACCAGAATGGGCCAGGACATGGCTGCAGATGGGGTGTATATTCCCAAAGAACAAAACTCAAGAGACATCAGCTAGTTCGACCAGTATGACTACAACATTGAGAGGAAAATCTTCTTTGTCACATCAGTAAGGCTCACTGAATATCTCACAGAAAAAAAAAATGCTTGTATGTGTCAGTCCAGAGAGGAGGCATTCTGGGAGTGTGTGGCTGTGTAGAGGATGCCACTGTGATTTGGAAAGCAGTCCAAAGAGCTAGGGCAGAGAAAAGGGACCTTGATGTGATATGAACCAACCCGGCAAATATGTATGGACCAGTTCCACACATATGATTCAACTGATCCTCAAGATGTACCATGTCCCGAACAACAGCTAAGAAACGCTGAAGAAATCTTTCCATGGCTTTTGAACGAGGTTCTCTATGTTTGAATACAGGACAGAATGAATCCGTCTGATAGTTGGCACAACAGTGGACGGAACAATTCTTCAGTACTGTCTGTGTTGGCAATGGGGGTAGTTTTGAAGGCAGCCATGAACCAGACAGGCCAGGAGACCTCTGGAATGGATATCAAAATCCCTCTTTAAGAGCCTTCATGGATGACACAGAAGTCCTTAATATGAAGGAAGTGGAAACACTGAAGCTGTCAGATGAATTAATTACTTCATTAAAGGTGAGTTTCACATGAAAGAAATCATGTGGCCTGTTCCTGGTGAAAGCAGAAGTAGCTGACACTGTTGGGTTCACTGCAGCCAGCCAAGGCATTCCAGGTGTGACGGTCAAATCGGTCAAGAATGGAAGGTGGTATGATGATCCTTGAAAGACCCAAAGAAGTGAAAGAAAACCAAGCAAATGGCAGAAGAAAGCATGGCCTCTTACTCTTAAGTAAATACAAGGTCTGTTGTGTGTGTAGTTCATGCTGATCCTGAAGCTCCTGTAGCCTCTACACACACACAATATCGGCACAAGTATCGTGGAATCGGTGGAAGCCATGGGGGTCTTCTCTAAAGATCTGCTGTCAAGCATTATCCAGAGTATCTTCCAATTGTTTTGTGACCTTTGTGGTGTGTATGTATGTATATGTCTCTCTCACTCTGTCTCTCTTTCTGTGTGTGTGTGTGTGTGTGTGTGTGTGTGTGTGTGTGTGTGTGTGTGTGTGTGTGTGTGTTCCAGTTTTGGCCCTTTAAGTGGAAGCAAGCTATGTACTTTATCTTTGCTGGATGATTGGTTTTGAAAGTAGAAAACTCTATATGGTCTGCATTTGGAGAAAAAATTGTCTGCAACATCAAGGGGTGTGTCTTTTATTTCAAAACACTTGTAGATGTAACTTGACGGTAACAGTCTGTGAAAAGCTCTGTGATATCATTCTGTGCTTGACTTCACCACCACCCGCTGAGGATGCCAGTTTCTTTCAGCACTTTATGTACAGTTTATGGGAATTCTGTGCAACAAATGCCCAGTGTTTCGCTGCTGTCTCTGTTTCCACACTTTAAGCAGTCTGTTTTCTTTCTGTCTCCCCTCCCTGAGCCATTCACCAGTATTAACTGTCATTTACCTTTTCTTTCTGTCTCCCCTCCCTGAGCCATTCACCAGTATTAACTGTCATTTACCTTTTCATTTCCTGACTGTAAGATTTTAGCCAGGCTGCACTGCCGTGATGAACGAATCAAGGAATTACAGACCTGTTTACCCATATGATTTTGCCATATTTTGTACAGATGTTTGGAGCAAGTGTAATGAATACAACAAACCGGAAAAAATATGTCAAAATTTTTTTTTAAATCTCGAGATGAAGCTCTTGAGCTGTATTTGCACTTGCGGTGTATAACCATTGTGTTTGAGCGCGACAACCAGAGTGAGAACTCGCACAACATCATATCATATCATATCGGTGGCATATTAGGCGCTTTCAGCCTTTAGCCCGCTCAGTGAGGATAATTATATGATTTTTGCGAGAAATATTTTATGCATGTGAACTCGCATCTGGATGACGCTGGAACAATAGCAGGGACAAAAATTCACAAATTTGAAAGATGTGTACACACATTTTTAGGAAAACAGGTCTGGAATTAACAATTGAAGACAGACAGACAGACATACAAAGTAAACAGACAGCCATTCAAGGACAGACAGATAGGACAGGATCCAAGACAGCGCTTTGCCCTGCAGTACTCCTCCCACCCTAAGAGAAATGAAGAAACAACTGATGTAACAGTCGCCCTCTGTGCCTGCAGCAATCCAGTCGTGCCCGTCGATCCAGGACCCCTTCCAGGGCCGGTACCTGGTGACTGCGGGCAATGGACTGGAACACGGATCCGTCATCAATTTCACCTGCACCAATCCCCAGTATGAACTGCGGGGTGTGGCCAATCTGATCTGTGAGAACGGCCAGTGGTCAGACAGCGTACCCACCTGTGAACGTAGGTGCAGTGTGGGGTGATGTGGTGCGGTGTGGTGTAATGTCATGTGGGATGAAGGGCTATGGTGGAGTTGGGGAATGTGCAGTACACCTGGTTGAAAAAATGCATCAGCTATGGTTTTCCTTCTAAAATAATGAAAAGGTTCAAAACGGGTATGGGAATAAGTGTATACATGTGCATATGGGCAAATGCACATGCATACATGCTCACATCTCTCACTTTTTGTAAAAGATGAAAAACAGAAAACAGAAGAACACACACACACACACACATGCACACACACACACACACACACACACACACACACACACACACACACACACACACACACATGGATATAATATGGAACATACTTTATCAAGGTTAAATAAGCAAAAGATGTCAACTTAAAACTGGTTTCAGATGAGAATACTCCATAGAATCTTGATGACCAAAGTTGTGCTATAAAAAAACGGGAATTTCTAACAAAAATAAATGTAACATTTGTAATCTTGTAAAAGACAGTTTCTGTCACACTGTTTAGAAGTATTATATAAGTCAACATATCTGGAATAATTTTGAGTTTCTGTTTAATGCAAAATGCATAGCAACCTCAAACTTAAAACTCACTGAAAATCTGATCTTGTTTGGATTTGATAAAAACATCAGAACCAAAGCTGTTTTTCTTTCTTTTTTAAGAAAAAATCTTTTATTTACACTTTTGGTGAAGTATTACATTAAATAAAACAGTTGTAAACAGAGTAGTAAACAACTTGACCTAAGCAAGTGCAAGGCAATACTGATCTTTAGAAATCGGATAGAAAAGCGTAAAAGGCAGTTGAGTGTTAAGTGTAACAGGCAGCAGTGTTAAGTGTAACAGGCAGCTGAGTGTTAAAATATCTGAATTTTCTGCTGAGTGGTATTACCATACAAATTTCATCATGGAAGAAGCTAGTCTCTATAGCTGGTTCTAAATGTGTTCATATAACATGAATCCCTTTTTTTCCCCACTTCATTAAGGATATGTTAAATATGCTGTTGGTGTTCTTGTGGATATCAGTTTGTTCGTTCCCACTGTAGCTGAGCCAGTCTTTCCACTGTAGCTGAGCCAGTCTTTCCACTGTAGCCGAGCCAGTCTTTCCACTGTAGCTGAGCCAGTCTTTCCACTAGCCGAGCCAGTCTTTCCCAGTGTAGCCGAGCCAGTCTTTCCCACTGTAGCTGAGCCAGTCTTTCCACTGTAGCTAAGCCAGTCTTTCCCACTGTAGCCGAGCCAGTCTTTCCCACTGTAGCTGAGCCAGTCTTTCCACTGTAGCTGAGCCAGTCTTTCCCACTGTAACTGAGCCATTCCTTCCCACTGTAGCTGAGCCATTCTTTCCCACTGTAGCCGAGCCAGTCTTTCAGGATTCTTTTTAGAGACTGGTTTAATTCATGCTTAGAAAAGACAAAAGATTTGTCCCCCTTTGTGGAAAATACTGCCACCTATGCTTTTTTGTAAATTCAGGGGTTTTACAATTTTTCTTTTCTTTTTTTTTTTACATAAAGAAAGATCATTTAGATGTGTATCTACTTAGTATGTTGTAACTGGCTTGTCTTCCACATTTGAATCTTGAAAACAGAAGTATAACAAAAAAAGATTATTATCATATATATAAATGATTTGAATCGGAGGAAGCCTACATTAGTGACTATTATCATTCTATGTCGATTCAGTGAATTAGAGAAGCCCCACCACAATGATAATTATCATTCCGTGTGAATTGATTGAATAAGAAAAGCCCTAGAATAATGACCATTATCATTCCAGGTCCATTGGTGGACTCATTTAAGCCCTCTGGCAGTGATGATTAGCACTCCATGTCAACTGATTGGATCAGTGAAGCCCTATGAGAATGATGATTAGCACTCCATGTCAACTGATTGGATCAGTGAAGCCCTATGAGAATGATGATTACTAGTCCATGTCAACTGATTGGATCAGTGAAGCCCTATGAGAATGATGATTACTAGTCCATGTCAACTGATTGGATCAGCGAAGCCCTATGATAATGATTACTAGTCCATGTCAACTGATTGGATCAGTGAAGCCTATGAGAATGATGATTACTAGTCCATGTCAACTGCTAAAATTAGTGAAGCCCTATGAGAATGATCATTATCATACCATGTCAGTGGACTGACTCAGATTAGCCCTGTACTGAGCCCTGTAATGTTGATTCTTATCATACCATGTCAGTGGATTAATTAACTGAAGCCCTATGATAATGATCATTATTCCATGTCATTGAGGTAACTCAGTGAAGCCCTATGATAATGATCATTATCATTCCATGTCAGGTAACTCAGTGAAGCCCTGCGATAATGATCATTATCATTCCATGTCAGGTAACTCAGTGAAGCCCTGTGATAATGATCATTATCATTCCATGTCAGGTAACTCGGTGAAGCCCTATGATAATGATCATTATCATTCCATGTCAGGTAACTCAGTGAAGCCCTGTGATAATGATCATTATCATTCCATGTCAGGTAACTCAGTGAAGCCCTGTGATAATGATCATTATCATTCCATGTCAGTGAGATAACTCAGTGAAACCCTATGATAATGATCATTATCATTCCATGTCAGTGAGATAACTCAGTGGAGCCCTATGATAATGATCATTATCATTCCATGTCAGTGAGATAACTCAGTGAAGCCCTATGATAATGATCATTATCATTCCATGTCAGTGAGATAACTCAGTGAAACCCTATGATAATGATCATTATCATTCCATGTCAGGTAACTCAGTGAAGCCCTATGATAATGATCATTATCATTCCATGTCAGGTAACTCAGTGAAGCCCTATGATAATGATCATTATCATTCCATGTCAGGTAACTCAGTGAAGCCCTATGATAATGATCATTATCATTCCATGTCAGGTAACTCAGTGAAGCCCTGTGATAATGATCATTATCATTCCATGTCAGTGAGATAACTCAGTGAAGCCCTGTGATAATGATCATTATCATTCCATGTCAGTGAGATAACTCAGTGAAGCCCTGTGATAATGATCATTATCATTCCATGTCAGTGAGATAACTCAGTGAAACCCTATGATAATGATCATTATCATTCCATGTCAGTGAGATAACTCAGTGAAGCCCTATGATAATGATCATTATCATTCCATGTCAGTGAGATAACTCAGTGAAGCCCTATGATAATGATCATTATCATTCCATGTCAGTGAGATAACTCAGTGAAGCCCTATTATAATGATCATTATCATTCCATGTCAGTGAGATAACTCAGTGAAGCCCGATGAATGTGATCATTATCATTCCATGTCAGGTAACTCAGTGAAGCCCTATGATAATGATCATTATCTTTCCATGTCAGGTAACTCAGTGAAGCCCTATGATAATTATCAATATCTTTCCATGTCAGGTAACTCA
Organism: Conus canariensis; assembly: GCA_033310375.1. Taxonomy (NCBI): domain Eukaryota; kingdom Metazoa; phylum Mollusca; class Gastropoda; order Neogastropoda; family Conidae; genus Conus; species Conus canariensis. The sequence goes on along the minus strand of CM065743.1, from coordinate 48,608,472 downwards.
GTGAAGCCCCATGATAATGATCATTATCATTCCATGTCAGGTAACTCAGTGAAGCCCCATGATAATGATAATTATCATTCCATGTCAGGTAACTCAGTGAAGCCCCATGATAATGATAATTATCATTCCATGTCAGTGAGATAACTCAGTGAAGCCCGATGAATGTGATCATCATCATTCCATGTCAGGTAACTCAGTGAAGCCCCATGATAATGATAATTATCTTTCTGTGTTAGTGAGGTGACTCAGTGAGGCCCTATGATAACGGTCATTGCCCATTGACATTGGGTTAGTGCAGTCAGTGTCTGTCAACATTTGTGTGATCAATGGGGAAGGCTTGATGGGGGACCGTTCCCTCACTGACTGTTGTGTCATAAACTGCATATTTTCATGTTTTCATAATGCACCAAATGTCATCTTCTCTTGCCTGTTTGGTATGTGTGCATGCACACACACAAAGAGGGTTCAGCCATGTGCTAACGATAAAGACAATCGACAGCTCAATCTGTAGAGTACCAGACTCACAATCTTGGCGTTGGGGGTTCAAATTTCAATCAGGCTGTTTAAGTAAAGAGGTATTTTCCCCTTGTAATTAAAATTGGTTGTGATGTCCGTTTCCCAAAAGTTGTTTGAATAAGGCTATGGCATAAGGTTCCTTATATGAATGCAGTCATAACGTCTTGCACATATGAAGATCCCATGATCGGCTTTCGAAAGAGAGGGCCATTATGGCTGGTGGTATGGGTGACACAAATACATATGACATGCACAATCCATAACAAAAGAAAGAAAAAAAATGTAAAAGAATGAGTGAAAAACTGAACAACTGATATTCAAGAGTAAGGCACAGAAAACTGAATTATTGCTAGCGGGCAGCTCGTCAATCAACTCCGTTCAGCCTGTTGTGTAAACAAGGGTGTTGATTGTAAAGCGCTTAGAGCTTGGTCCCCGACCTTGATATGCACTGTACAAGTACTCACAATAATGATAATTGTGACAGGAATCTCATGTGCTGTGGCGTACGTGGCCATTGTACTCACAATAATGATGATTGTGACAGGAATCTCGTGTGCTGTGGCGTACGTGGCCAATGTACTCACAATAATGATGATTGTGACAGGAATCTCGTGTGCTGTGGCGTACGTGGCCAATGTACTCACAATAATGATAATTGTGACAGGAATCTCGTGTGCTGTGCCGTACGTGGCCAATGGCACTGTGTCACCATCTGTCAGTGTGGTGGTTGGCCAGACGTTGAGGATTGACTGCAACCCCGGCTTCACCCTGGATGGTCCCTCCATCTTCGTCTGTGGGGAGAAGCCTCAGGCGTCCTGTATCAGTAAGTTGTGTGTCCTGAAGCAACTTTCTAAAGAGAGGGCACTCCGTATGTCGGTGTAGGGGCAAGGGGTGTATCAGTAAGTTGTGTGTCCTGAAACAACTTTCTAAAGAGAGGGCACTCTGTATGTCGGTGTAGGGGCAAGGGGTGTGGGGCGGGGGTGGAGGATGTTGAGGGGGGGGGGGGGGGTGTTTGAAAGGGTGGAGTGAGTGGGAGTATGTGTGTGTGTCTGTGATGGCGAAGGGGTAGGTGGATGAGGGGGGGGGGGGGATCTTCCTACATTTATGTCATTATTTTATTTGATCTTTTTCTTTTACTCTCACTCAGTTCGTAAAATAGTGAAGTATATATTCCAGAGCTACTATGATCATGTGACGTGTGTATGAATTTTAAACTTTGTGCAATGTGTAATGGTTTGAATTGTAGAAATGTCTATTACTCATTCTCAGTATGTCTGATGTTCTGTCCATTTTGCTTGTGTGATACCTGTCATAGCTGACCCATTTCTCTTTTTGGAGTTAATGAAGTATTTTGGATTTGATCTTAAGCAGTGTTGAACAAGGCAGTATGTCTGTCTGTCCTGACTGTCATTCCTGGCAGTGTTCAAGAAAAAATGTTGGACAATTTTTCCCTGTACTCTAGGTCTCTTTCGAGGATCAGGATCTAAAAATCATTCAGTTTTTAGGTGTCTTGGTTAAAATGGACAAAACGCCAAAGAAAAACAAGTGTTTACCCTGCAGTTACCTTTATTTGTATCAGAAATGGCAGTTGAGTCACCAGGGTTTGTGTCATGTCCTTGAACAGTTGTTTTCTTTTTGTTTGTCAGTTTGGTAGAATATAGCTTTCTGCTGTGTCCGTATGATAATGTTTATCAAGTTCTCTTAAATGAAGATGATCTGTCGACTGCTTATTGGGAGGATGTGGATGAACGGGGAACAGCTGAACACTGAGGTTAAATGAAATTTTTTGATAGTGTTCCTAAATTAAAACAAAAAGAAATTCAGAGTGCAGTGTTACTAACAACAAAGGAAAAGAACCAAAAAAAAAAAAGTTACAGAGCATTGAGGAAGAAAAGGAAGTAAAACTAGCCTCAGGTGTTTAAAGACATGATATGGTTGAGAAACTGTGCACTGCAATGCCAAACAGTGCAGTGAAACACGGCGCGGTGCGGTACGTTGCAGTACAGTATTGCACAAAGCAATGCGATACACTTCGGTACAGTGCAATCCACTCTATTACAATAAAGTGCAATGTAATGTAGAGCAATACAGTGCATTCTTGTTCGTGGTCAAACTCAACCTTTTGTTTTTCAAACAATTCTCATGTCTGATTTTGCTTTTTCACTTGCTAATCTTCACGCTGTTTCTCACAGTCTCTGCTCTGTCAGTGGCATTGTCAACATAACTTCCGGTCTGTGTCCCTTCTCATAATTTCAGATTATAATTTTGGTTCAAAGATCACAGGGAAAAAGGGGTCAGCATCAGTTGATTAAAGATATTATGAAAGAAGACAGTGCAGCACAACACAGCACAACATAGGATATGATCAATAAGATATTATGAAAGACGACAGTACAGCAGACACAACACAACACAACACAGCACAACACAGGATATGATCAATAAGATATTATGAAAGAAGACAGTGCAGCACAGCACAGCACAGCACAGCACAGCACAGCACAGCACAACACAACACAACACAACACAACACAACACAGGATATGATCAATAAGATATGAAAGAAGACAACGCAACACAACACAACACAACACAACACAACACAACACAACACAACACAACACAACACAACAACACAGGATATGATCAATAAGATATTATGAAAGAAGACAGTGCAGCAGACACAGCACAACACAACACAGGATATGATCAGTCTTCTGATATGACATTCAGAATATCATGATGTGATGTTGTCCTCCAGATATAGACGAATGTCAGGGAGGATCGAGCTGCAGCGGAGGGTGTGTGGACACTGAAGGCAGCTTCTATTGCACCTGTAGTGCTGGCTATGCCCTGCTGTCGGACAGACGCACCTGCTCAGGTAAGATCCTTCTCTGTGTGATAGGCCAGCTCTGTAGAGCAGGTAAAGACGATTGTGTTTCTTACAGTGCTGTGGATTGAGCAAGTTTTGACTTGTGTGTAGACTGAATTAAACCTTGTTATCCCTATGTATGATTCGGAGTCAGATCCAGACTCAGATGTACGTAGCACATAGTACGTGTGTGTGTCATTTTATTCACACACACACACACACACACACACACACACACACACACACACACACACACACCACACACACACACACACAGAGAAGCACGTCAAAAAGTATTACTGATTCTGGAGTTTCAATCGATAACGATGCTCTATCCATTAGACCGTTATTTTCTCCTATACCACCATGGGAGCTTAATAAAGCACATTTTGATATTGAACATACTAATATGAAAAAAGATGAAAACATAAACATGTTAGCAAGCTGTATCAAATGCCATATTGAAAAGAACTATTCAAATTATTTGAAAATATACACAGATGGTTCGTGCATTGATAAACAAACAGGTTGTGCATTCTTAATACCAGACTTAAGAGTAGAGAAATCATTTTATATCGGAATTAACAAATCGATATTTACAGCAGAATTAACGGCGATACTCCTGGCTTTAAATTATCTTTTAAACTTTCCAAAAACAATATTTCAAATTCTGTTCTGTGTTGATTCTAAATCAGCTCTTCAGGCATTAAAAGTTTCTCAATTGCACACAAGACCTGAAATGGTCATAGAGATAATTTGTATGATACACATGTTGATTGCAAGAGGAACCCATGTAGTTTTTTGTTGGATTCCTTCACATTGTTCTTTTCATTATAATGAAAAAGTAGACAGGGCAGCTAAACGTGGAGCCAGAAATAGTTTTGGTTCAGAACTGTTTGATTTCCCCTTATCAGTACATGAACAGTGTAACTTAGTTAAGTCGCATATCTGGAAAGCTTTCGAATATAGTATGGTAGATCACGTTTATAAAGAACAGTTTGATATGAAAAGAATCAAAGAGAATTTTAATCTTAATAGAAAATTACTCTCATTAATGCACAGGTGGAAACTTAATGCATTTAAAACAAAATATGTAAAAAACGTAGTTTGCGTATGTGGAAACAAAATTACTCCAATTCATATTGTTTCATGCAATGATATGAAAAAAATCGTTCCAGTATTGAAGCAAAATACTGTGCAGGCCATTTTTCAGTCAGCTTTAACGTACGAATTCTTTGTACACTTAGAGCGCACCCCTATTGGAAAATACTTATAATATTTTTATTAACTTTATTTGCGGGGGATAAGAAAGGAAGGGGGGTGGGGTGGATAAAATGGGGGGGGGGGGGGGGGAAGCAAAGGATTTTGTTTGTTTGTTTATTCTTTTTTTCCTTTTTTTTCCCTTTTTTCTTTAGTACTGTCATCCGTTTTGACTTTAATTGATAAGTTAGTTGTTGGTTATAAGTATTTTGTTTCATGTTAATCTTCACTTATGACTTGTGTAAAGATATTCACACACTTACACATCCACAACTCTCTCATTCACACACACAGGCACACATACTCACACACACACGCACACACACACACACACGCACACGCGCGCGCGCACACACTCACACGCACACACACATTCGCGTGCACGTGCACCCATACATATACACATACACACATTATGTGCACGCTCGCAATTACTTCCGTACACATTCACTTTTTTTGTTTTTTTTTTTTGGTCTAATATCACGAATAGTGGATAGACGTTAAATGAAGGACACACACACACACACAGAGAAGCACACACACTTTTCCATTCAGCAATAACATGCTTCCAAAGCTTCTTCAAACTATCAGACTTGTAGTGGCAGTGTAGGCAGTTGATTCCTTTCATTGTTCCAACCTCCATGCCCTGTTTGACCCAGAGATCCAGGCTGCTCATCCTGACCTCCTGCACAGCCACATCACGGCTGCTCATCCTGATCTCCTGCACAGCCACATCCAGGTGCTCATTCTGACCTCCCCTGCACAACCACATCCAGGTTGCTCATTCTGACATCCCCTGCACAGCCACATCCAGGCTGCTCATTCTGACCTCCCCCCTGCACAGCCACATCCAGGCTGATCATTCTGACCTCCCCCTGCACAGCCACATCCAGGCTGCTCATTCTGACCTCTCCCTGCACAGCCCCATCCTGGCTGCTCATTCTGACCTCCCCCTGCACAGCCACATCCAGGCTGCTCATTCTGACCTCCCCTGCACAGCCACATCCAGGCTGCTCATTCTGACCTCCCCTGCACAGCCACATACAGTCTGCTCATTCTGCCCTCCCCCTGCACAGCCACATCCAGGCTGCTCATTCTGACCTCCCCCTGCACAGCCACATCCAGGCTGCTCATTCTGACCCCCCCCCCCCCCTGCACAGCCACATCCAGGTTGCTCATTCTGACCTCCCCCTGCACAGCCACATCCAGGCTGCTCATTCTGACCTCCTCCCCCTGCACAGCCACATCCAGGCTGCTCATTCTGACCTCCCCCTGCACAGCCACATCCAGGCTGCTCATTCTGACCTCCCCTGCACAGCCACATCCAGGCTGCTCATTCTGACCTCCCCTGCACAGCCACATCCAGGCTGCTCATTCTGACCTTCCCCTGCACAGCCACATCCAGGCTGCTCATTCTGACCTCCCCCTGCACAGCCACATCCAGGCTGCTCATTCTGTCCCCCTCCCCTGCACAGCCACATCCAGGCTGCTCATTCTGACCTCCTCCTGCACAGCCACATCCAGGCTGCTCATTCTGACCTCCCCCCTGCACAGCCACATCCAGTTTGTCATTCTGACCTCCTCCCCCTGCACAGCCACATCCAGGATGGTCATTCTGACCTCCTCCCCCTGCACAGCCACATCCAGGCTGGTCATTCTGACCTCCCCCCCTGCACAGCCACATCCAGGATGCTCATTCTGACCTCCTCCCCCTGCACAGCCACATCCAGGCTGCTCATTCTGACCTCCCCTGTGCAACTACATCCAGGATGCTTATTCTGACGTGCCCATGCACAGCCACATCAAGGCTGGTGCACACTGATTGCTCGTTCCATCAGTGCTCCAGGTGCTGTCAATGTCAGGTGGTCAGCGGATCACTCTGGCTGCTTTGCCGGGGATCAGTGGCATCTGTTCTGATATACACAGAAAACCTCTGACTGAACCAACCAGTGATAGCAGAATTGCCGAGTCAGAGAGTCAGACTCAGTCAGTATTTCGGCCTGTTTATTTAATTGCTTGATTTGTTTATCCATTTATGCAATATCATGTCCTTTGTGGGTTCTGTATACACAGAATAATGATGACTTGCATGTTTCAGTAGTATCACACACACTAACTCCTGCTCCTTTGGTGCTGTGTGTTCAGATCTGGATGAGTGTTCTCTGAACAATGGCAACTGTGATGGGCTTTGCTCCAACACACCTGGCAGTTACAGATGTCAGTGTGTGGGCAATTCCCTGCTGTACACCTACGACGGGCAGTTCGGCATTGATCTCCCTCCTGGAGAAACCGGCACGGAACCCTGGAACATCTACCACCTGAATCATACATGTATCCAGACGCGTAAGTCTTTGCTGCCGTTTCACAACTTTACTCCCTAAAGATTCCCAACCTTTCTCTCTGCCATTGTTTTCGTAGTAATGAGTTTGTGTTGTGCAATACAGGCATTCTGTCTTGATGGCACATCTACCTGGACCTTGATGTGGTAGAACAGTTTGTGTGTTTTGGCAACCTTCAGATGTCTGGGAGAGAGCCTCATACTCATGTGCTCCTGGCAGGTTCAGCAAGGCTGATCAGGTCTGTGAGATAGAACCATGTGGTCCTCCAGTGATGTGGGGGGTTCCTTCAAAGACAGGACTAGATCTTGGTGAGGAAGTCTTCAAGTTAAGGGACAGTAATGTGGTGCTGTTCAAGCTTTGTGGAAGCTGACGGAGGAGTTCCCTCTTGATTCCCAAGAAGATCATTTAAATAGAAACACCGGACATCAGCACGCTAGCATTGGAGACAAGTAGGACATGTAGCCAGAGTTCAGAAAGAAGAAGGCTAGCGATAGACCCAGACACGACAGAGAACGAACATGTAGGCAGAGTTCAGGAAGAAGAAGATTAGGGTGGACCCAGACATAGCCAGAGAACAAACGTAGGCAGAGTTCAGGAGAATGAAGGTTAGGGGTGGACCCAGACACAGCCAGAGAACAGACATGTAGGCAGAGTTCAGGAAGAAGAAGGCTAGGGGTGGACCCAGACACAGCCAGAGAACAGACATGTAGCCAGTCAGAAGAAGAAGGCTAGGGGTGGACCCAGACACAGCCAGAGAACAGACATGTCGGCAGAGTTCAGGAAGAAGAAGGCTAGGGGTGGACCCAGACACAGCCAGAGAACAGACATGTCGGCAGAGTTCAGGAAGAAGAAGGTTAGGGGTGGACCCAGACACAGCCAGAGAACAGACATGTAGTTGAGGAAGAAGAAGGTTAGGGGTGGACCCAGACACAGCCAGAGAACAGACATGTCAGGTTCAGGAAGAAGGTAGGGGTGGACCCAGACACAGCCAGAGAACAGACATGTCAATTGGAAGAAGAAGGTAGGGGTGGACCCAGACACAGAGAGAACAGACATGCGGCAGAGTTCAGAAAGAAGGTTAGGGGTGGACCCAGACACAGCCAGAGAACAGACATGTAGTTGAGGAAGAAGAAGGTTAGGGGTGGACCCAGACACAGCCAGAGAACAGACATGTAGGCAGAGTTCAGGAAGAAGAAGGTTAGGGGTGGACCCAGACACAGCCAGAGAACAGACATGTAAGTTGAGAAGAAGAAGGCTAGGGGTGGACCCAGACACAGGTAGAGAACAGACATGCAGGCAGAGTTCAGGAAGAAGAAGGCTAGGGGTGGACCCAGACACAGGTAGAGAACAGACATGTAGTTGAGGAAGAAGAAGGTTAGGGGTGGACCCAGACACAGCCAGAGAACAGACATGTAGGCAGAGTTCAGGAAGAAGAAGGCTAGGGGTGGACCCAGACACAGCCAGAGAACAGACATGCAGAGTTCAGGAAGAAGAAGGCTAGGGGTGGACCCAGACACAGCCAGAGAACAGACATGTAGGCAGAGTTCAGGAAGAAGAAGGCTAGGGGTGGACCCAGACACAGCCAGAGAACAGACATGTGGCAGAGTTCAGGAAGAAGAAGGTTAGGGGGGACCCAGACACAGCCAGAGAACAGACATGTCGGCAGAGTTCAGGAAGAAGAAGGCTAGGGGTGGACCCAGACACAGCCAGAGAACAGACATGCAGGCAGAGTTCAGGAAGAAGAAGGTTAGGGGTGGACCCAGACACAGCCAGAGAACAGATATGTAGGCAGAGTTCAGGAAGAAGAAGGCTAGGGGTGGACCCAGACACAGCCAGAGAACAGACATGTCGGCAGAGTTCAGGAAGAAGAAGGTTAGGGGTGGACCCAGACACAGCCAGAGAACAGACATGTAGGCAGAGTTCAGGAAGAAGAAGGCTAGGGGTGGACCCAGACACAGCCAGAGAACAGACATGTAGTTCAGGAAGAAGAAGGCTAGGGATGCACCCAGACACAGCCAGAGAAAGAAATGGTCGGCAGAATTCAGGAAGATAGAAGGCTAGGGGTGGAACCCAGACACAGCCAGAGAACAGACATGTAGTTCAGAAGAAGAAGGCTAGGGGTGGACCCAGACACAGCCAGAGAACAGACATGTAGGCAGAGTTCAGGAAGAAGAAGGCTAGGGGTGAACCCAGACACAGCCAGAGAACAGACATGTAGTTCAGTAAGAAGAAGGCTAGGGGTGGACCAGACACAGCCAGAGAACAGACATGTCGGCAGAGTTCAGAAGAAGAAGGTTAGGGGTGGACCCAGACACAGCCAGAGAACAGACATGTAGTTCAGTAGAAGAAGTAGGTGACCCGACACAGCCAGAGAACGACATAGGCAGAGTTCATGAAGAAAGGCTGGGATGATACAGCCAAGAACAGACATGTAGCAGAGTTCAGGAAGAAGGAACCAACTGAAAGAGGCAGAGAAGTATATGGAGCCCTGAGACTTTCATTGATGTTTGCCTAGTGAGTAAGTAATACAGGTATTCGATCAGTAGATGCTCTTGAAATGAAAGAAACATCCTAAACAAAGCATTTGTAAGTGTCCATCAACAGAATTAAGGAATTTGGAAGTGGTAAAGATTTATGATACACTTATTATCCAAAGTAGATGCTTTTTACCTCATCCAACGCTGACACTGTTTAATCATGGAATTCCAGCAACAGTGGAGTGTCCCCAACTGCCCCAGAGCATCAACAATGGCCACCTGCTGGGGGAAACCAGCACCTTCACCGTGGGCCAGGTAGTCACCTACCTGTGTGACCTGGGCTATGTGGCTCAGGGACCATACCACTCTCTCCTGCCAGAGCACCGGGGACTGGAGTTCTCCCGTACCGACCTGTGTTGGTAAGTGGTGTGGGTCGAGTACACCTGTACCTTTGAAAGCAATGTGTGTGCGTTTGGTTCTGCATGAGTTTGGTAGTGATGTGTTTTTAGTTCCTCTGTACACACTTGCAGTGAGAGGAATATTTATTTTGTCTGGATCCACTTGTTGTTTTTTTGAGTGGTGTGTGTTCCATTCAGATGTTTCCAGTTGTATTTAGTAAACCTGCACCTGCAGGGAATGGCGCATGCTTAATTTGTCAGTACCTTCTGTGAGTTCTTCTTTACCTGTCGTGGCAGTCCGTAGACTTTCTGTACTCATATACTCATCTGTATCTATTTGTATTGATAAATGATACATGTTGAGTTCATATGTATCCATTTGTGCTGACAAATGATGTATGTTGAAATCATCTGCATCCATTTGTGTTGGTAAAAGATGTATGTTGAAATCATCTGCATCCATTTGTGTTGGTAAATGATGTATGTTGAAATCACCTGTATCCATTTGTGTTTGGTAAAAGATATATGTTGAGTTCATCTGTATCCATTTGTGCTGGTAAAAGATGTATGTTGAAATCGTCTGCATCCATTACGTCAGGAAGTGATGTGTGTTGAGTTCACCTATATTTTTTTGTTTTGTGTTTGTATTATGACTTTCTTTTTAATGTTACTAAGATGCATGCTTACTTTGTCTGTATCTGCATGTATTAGTAAATGGTGTATGTTCAGTTCATTTGCATCCACTTATTTTGGTAAGTGATGTATTTGGATCATCTTATCCAGTTGTTAAGTTACATATCTTGAGTTGATCTGTTTCCATTTCTGTTGTGTTACAGTGCTGTGTGTTTCTTTTTAATTCATTGTTAGCAGGATGATGTATGTTGAGTTCACCTGTATCACCTTGATGTTGTAAGCAGTGTGTGATAGTTCTTTTTTTTTAAAATACAGCTGTGAAAGTATTCAGCTAGTGTTCAGCTCTGTCCACATGATGCTCTGCAAACCTGGGTGTTTGCCAGGTTTCCCTGTCTTTGCCTGGGTCACAGCAGATTCTGTCCTCTGTCATTCCTGACACTGAGATCTGTCCTCTGTCATTCCTGACACTGAGATCTGTCCTCTGTCATTCCGGACACTGAGATCTGTCCTCTGTCATTCCTGACACTGAGATCTGTCCTCTGTCATTCCTGACACTGAGATCTGCCCTCTGTCATTCCTGACACTGAGATCTGCCCTCTGTCATTCCTGACACTGGGAGCTAAGTGACCAGGAGAGGAGTGATCAAGTTGTTGGATAAACAAGGCTACACATATTGTGCAAAATTACATAGGGTTGAGTGCATGTAAAGAAATAGATTCACATCACATAATAAGATTGAGCTGAACTAGTTGCACAGTGAGATTTACCATCACATGAACAGATTGAGCTGAACAAGGATTTGGTAGTTGCATGGTGAGATTTCCCATCACGTGAAGAGATTGAGCTGACCAAGGATTTGGTAGTTGCACAGTGAGATTCCCCATCACATGAAGAGATTGAGCTGAACAAGGATTTGGAAGTTGCACAGTGAGATTCCCCATCACATGAAGAGATTGAGCTGAACAAGGATTTGGAAGTTGCACAGTGAGATTCCCCATCACATGAAGAGATTGAGCTGAACAAGGTAGTTGCACAATGAGATTCCCCAACACATGAAGAGATTGAGCTGAACAAGGATTTGGTAGTTGCACAGTGAGATTCCCCATCACATGAAGAGATTGAGCTGAACAAGGATTTGGTAGTTGCACAGTGAGATTCCCCATCACATGAAGAGATTGAGCTGAACAAGGTAGTTGCACAGTGAGATTCCCCATCACATGAAGAGATTGAGCTGAACAAGGATTTGGTAGTTGCACAGTGTGGTGATTGCAGGGGGAGATCTAAACAAATTTTAAAAGTAATAATTTTGACTCCACTGAATAGCATGGACAAACGAATCACAAGACAAAACATGATGCGTTTCGATCTCATAGGTCTTCTTCTGGCAAGGTAAGCAACACACAGGACAACGAAAATGAAGAACAAGCGATCCCTTATCTTTGTCAAATTTGGTGCAAAACGGACGTTTAATGAAAATGTTAACAATAGTATTAAAAAAATGTTAATACTAGTAATGCTAGTGATAATGATAGTACCAAAAAAAGGATGAAATAATAATAATAATAATATATAATAATAATAATGACAGTGATCATAATAGTACAACTAAAAAAAATGGTAATAATAAAAATAACTGATCACAATAGTACCAAAACAGAAAAAAAGGTGGTAATAATGATAATAATTGTGATCATAACAGTAAAAAAAAAATGATAGTAAAATGATAATAATAATGATAATTATGATAACAATAGTGATCATAATAGTACAAAAACAATTGTGCGGGTGCATGTGTGAACTGATTCATAAATGCATGTGAGAAAATGGATGAAAAAGAATGCTGGTGTGAGATGGATTGTTTTGCTGAGTGTCAAACACAAAGAAATGTTTGTTGACAGAGGCATATGTCTGGTGTGAGATGGTTTGTTTCGCTGAGTGTCAAACACAAAGAAATGTTGTTGACAGAGGCAGTATGTCTGGTGTGAGATGGTTTGTTTTGCTGAGTGTCAAACACAAAGAAATGTTTGTTGACAGAGGCAACGTGTCTGGTGTGAGATGGTTTGTTTTGCTGAGTGTCAAACACAAAGAAATGTTTGTTGACAGAGGCAACATGTCTGGTGTGAGATGGTTTGTTTTGCTGAGTGTCAAACACAAAGAAATGTTGTTGACAGAGGCAACATGTCTGGTGTGAGATGGTTTGTTTTGCTGAGTGTCAAACACAAAGAAATGTTTGTTGACAGAGGCAACATGTCTGGTGTGAGATGGTTTGTTTTGCAGACTGTCAAACACAAAGAAATGTCTGTTGACAGAGGCAACAGGTGAGATGGTTTGTTTTCAGACTGTCAAACACAAAGAAATGTTTGTTGACAGAGGCAACATGTCTGGTGTGAGATGGTTTGTTTTGCAGACTGTCAAACACAAAGAAATGTTTGTTGACAGAGGCAACATGTCTGGTGTGAGATGGTTTGTTTTGCAGACTGTCAAACACAAGAAATGTCTGTTGACAGAGGCAACATGTCTGGTGTGAGATGGTTTGTTTTGCAGACTGTCAAACACAAACATATGTCTGTTGACAGAGACAACATGTCTGGTGTGAGATGGTTTGTTCTGCAGACTGTCAAAAAAAAAAGAAATGTTTGTTGACAGAGGCAAATTGTCTGGTGTGAGATGGTTTGTTTTGCAGAGTGTCAAACACAAAGAAATGTTTGTTGACAGAGGCAATATGTCTGGTGTGAGATGATTTGTTTTGCAGACTGTCAAACACAAAGAAATGTTTGTTGACAGAGGCAACATGTCTGGTGCCTGTGGTTCCCATCGGCGACGTGTCTCCGCAGACCCCAACCAGATACCTGGACTATGTGACCGTGACCTGTACGCTGACAGGGGTCAACCCAAGGACACTCAGGTCACGTTGCATATGGGATC
>CM065743.1:48510052-48590052 GCA_033310375.1 Conus canariensis | reverse complement strand
GAGAGAGAGATAAGAATATAAGCATATGGACAGAATGACAAGAGGGCAGGAGGTAGTAGGAAACACACACACACACACACATACACACATGCTCTGTGATAAGGATTATCAGGGATTCGCGTTATTCTACCGTCATTCAGAAGATACAATGATGAATCAACAATATTCTCAATGAAACGGTTGCTAGTAATGTTTTCACAGTTCTTCTCCCAAAATGGGGAATGCGCATTAAAATCTCCTGTTATTAGTACCCTTTTTCCCTTGTCCGCTTGAAACGTACGAATCCATTCTGTATTATTATCATCTGGACCCTTTGGTAAATACACAGATATGACGGTTAATAAAGTGTTATTAAACTTAACCGTCACTGCACAAGAATGTATACCAAGTAATTCTGATGGAACTGGATTTGGGCACAGAGTGTAATTTACCCCTTCATGCACATAAATGGCAGTATTAATTTTCTCGTTATTGATCTAACTCTTGTTTCTTCAGATCTGGCACCATTTTGCAAATGGGATTCTTTAAATGATAGCCTTAATAGTGACCATATTCCTGTTATTACTAGCTTAGTACTCTCTAGCACAAAAAACAAGGATCTAACAGAGGATAAAATCCCAAAGTATAATTACAAACATGCTAACTGGGACAAGTTTTCAGAACTTTATCAACATTTCATGTTGAAGACGTCAATGATAAAGATATCAATGAATTGTATTCTATATTTACTGATGCAGTCCTAAGTGCTGCTAATCAATCAATTCCTACGTCTAAAACAAAGAAATCATATAAACATTCTGGCAATGTTTGGTGGAACGATGATTGTGAAAAGGCCAACGCTGAAAAATGGATAAAATTTGAAAATTACTTAAAGGATAATTCGATTCCTAATCACCAAGAATCCAAAAAAGCAAATAGAGTTAACACACAAGCAAAAAGACAGTATTGGTCATCATTTTGTACTAATGAAGTATATAGCTATAAAGATATGCAAAAGGTATGGGAAAAAATGAAAACGATGAAGAATGGGATAAACTTACCTCAATGCCCAATCAACTGGAGAGTTCAGATATACCCTCTAATCAAGAAAAAGCGGAAGCATTTGCTGTTTGTATGCAAATGCAGTAGAATTACTGGACTATCACTGAAAGTAGACAATAAGAAAAAAATGAGGAGGAAAGTCATATCACATCAGATCATAGTTTTAATAAACCTCATTAAAAAGCTATGTAAATTCAAATATAACACTCGATGAAGTAATTGAATGTATTTCACATATGGGTAAAAATAAGACGTCTGTTGGACTAGATGGGATATCTTATGAATTGTTAAAGCATTTACCACAAAATGTAGTTCAATTTTTACATTCTTTGATACAAAAAATGCTGGTCTAATGGTGAAATGCCTCTTATCTGGAAACACTCAATTGTTATCCCTATACACAAGCAAGGAAAACCTCGGACTGATAAAAATAGCTATCGACCCATCTCCTTAACATCTCATGTATGCAAGTTAATGGAAAAAATAGTCTCAAGTAGACTAGTTCATTTCTGTGAAAAACAAAACATTCCAAAAAATCAAGCCGCTTTTTGACAGACGGAAAAATATTCTAGCAACCTTTTTTGATGTGAAAAAAGCTTACGATCGAGTATGACATTACTGATTACTCCAAAAACTTCAAAACTACAATATAAATAGTAATATGTATAACTAATATACAACATTTTTTATCACAATGTTTCATACAGGTAAGAGTTGGAAGCACATATTCTAAGTCCAGAGAACTTCAGATGGATCTTCCACAAGGCTCGGTTATTTCTCCTATTTTATTCAATATACTTATAGCAGATCTTCCAAATAATCTATCAAAAGATACAGTTTTAGCCCAGTATGCAGATGATATATGCATGTGGATGAAGGTGACAATGAAGCGTAAAACTCCAATTAGAGCACTTAACTATACCAAAAAAGTGTACCATCGCGAACTAAATAAAATTGATATATTTATGAAGGAAAATGGACTCTCTTTATCATTAGAAAAAACACATATGGTACTTTTTAATTCAGGGCATAACCCAGAAAAACTGCATGATTTCACTATTGGTGGCAGTGTCATTCATTATTCGCAAAGCGTAAGGTTTCTAGGTGTATATTTATCATCCAAACTTACGTGGAATCAACATATAGACTATATATTAAATAAAGCCAGAAAAGCTTTAAATTTTCTCAAAATTATTAGTAAACAGCGATGGGGTCAAGACACAAAAGCACTTTTATGTCTTGCTAATTCCTTAGTTCATTCGCGTTTGACCACGGCCAGGAATCTTTCTTTAGTGCACCAAAACATTTGTTAAACAAACTACAAAGTATAGATTGTAAAGCCTTTAAAGCTGGCACTAGGAGTGCCGACTCATGCTTACAATCTTGGGTCATATAAAAAGCAGGAGTTCTTCCTCTTGATGAACATAGGAAAATCTTGCAGCTAAGTTTGTATTAAAATCCTTTGCACATAACTCATTCTGTAATGAAGAAACAAAGATAAACTCTAAGCATGACTTTGTTAACAGGGCTAAGACAATACACTGCTTGCAACCAATTAATTCGTTTGTCTCCGACATGATTAATTCTACAGAATTAAAAAGTAAAAAAATAGCAATTAAGCCATCTTTTTTACCTGTACCATCTTGGGAACAAATTAAACCTACTTTTGATATGGATCATACAGAATTGAGCAAAAGTCAATCTCCAAACGTTCTGAAAAATTTAGTTAATGATCACATGGAAAATTACTATAGTGATTACATTAAAATATTCACAGATGGATCTGTACTTGATAATGGCAATGCAGGTTCAGCATTTGTAATTCCTACTATGAAAACAGTCAAACGATATCATATAGGTAATCACTATTCAGTTTTTACTGCAGAGTTGTTAGCTATTTTAATGGCTTTACAGCACATTGAGGAGTTACCTATGAATAGTTGTAAAATATTACTCTGTGTAGATTCCAAATCAGCATTACAAGCAGTCAAAGATCAAAATGCCAAAAAACGTCTTGAAATGATACTAGAAATCAGACATGTAATTCATCAATTGGCATTTAAAGACATTAGTGTAACTTTTTACTGGGTTCCTCCCCATTGCGGAATATATGCAAATGAACTGGTTGACAGAGCAGCTAAAAATGCAGGACGTAATACTGAAGGGGCAATTCTAATTAACATAAATCTAGATCTGCACGAATATTATAATCACATTGAAAAACTAGCGCAAGATAAGTTTGATAACATGCTGAAGACATCAGATAGCCAATATTCACACAATTGTATAAAAAGCATCAGCACAATAAATTCCAAATTAATTTTAAATCACATATCTGATACAAGTTCAAGACATATTAGTTCTCTGATGTTCAAAATTCGTTTAAATGCTTTTAAAACAAAATTTTCTAAAGATATTAAATGTGTATGTGGAAATCAAATTTCCATTAGCCACCTGATTTTACACTGCCCTGGTATCAAAGAATGAATGACGAAAACTACAGGGGATTTGCTGACTCGTCAAATACCATTAACTGTTCAGGAAGTGTTAAATGACTTCCATCTTCTTAAATGCTTTTCAGAAGTTTTACACCTTAGTCCTATTGGTCTTTTCCTTTGAATAGTTAATTTACTGTTGGATTCAATTATTGTTATACTAATCTTCTGTTAATTGTTAAGTCACGTTTGATATAGATGGTAAACCTCATTTCCTTCCTACTAATTCTGTCATTTTCAACAATTCATGTCCTATATAAAGCTTGATCATTATATAGAATTGTAGGTGTAGGTATGTAGGAAAAACACATAATCTTTACTACCACACACTCTCTAAACAATATCAACGCATGCATAAACAATCTCTTCTTTCATACCTTTATTTCTCCTATTTCTTCCCCCCCCCCCCCCCCCCCCCCCTTTCCCATCTAATATCACTTAAGGGTGAACAGACGTAAAACTAAAGAACAACGAACACACACATGCACACACGCATGCACACACATACACACACACACACACACACACACACACACACACACACACACACACATGCACACACGCATGCATGCACACACACACACACACACACACACACACACACACACACACACACACACACACACATGCACACACACACACACATGCATGCACACGCGCAAGCACACACACACACTCACACACACCTACATGCATGCACACGCACACACACATGCACACACAAACACACACACACACACACACACACACACACAACATGCACACTCACACACACATGCACACTCACACACACACGCACATTCACACACACATGCACACAACATACACAGACACGCACACACACATGCACACACACACACAACACACACACACAACACACACATGCACACACACACATCACACACACACACACACACATCACACCACACACACACACACACACACACACACACACCACACACACACACACACAACACACACACACACACAACACAACACACCACACACACACACACACACACACACACACACACACACACACACATTCACACACACACACAACACACACACACACACACACACACACACACACACAACCTCAGAACTCCATAGACACTCTCAGAATGCGGTAGCGGAAATACAGACAATAATATAGGGTTGCAGTAGCATGTTGCTGTGGAATCTGTGTAAGGAAGAAGAAAAGGATTCTGAATGCAATAGATTTTAGCTTGAATTTGAAAATACAAAGCGGCATACTAACTTAAGAGAAACTGTGAAGACCGAGACACTTGTTAAGGTGTTTGGGATTAGGCTTTTGAAATAACTGCATATGATCTGAAGAACAGAGGGATGGTGAAGCGAATATAGCATACAGATGATTGGACATTTTTAGTGGTGCTGTTTCAGCCATGATTTTCTAGCAGATCTGCAGAGTTGTATGTTCAGTTCAGCTGGAAACAGGGAGTCTGTGCAGATCAGAAAGCACAAAAACTAAAAGATTATATAGAGGATTGATCTTTTTAGCCCTGACGCAGCGACTGACTGTGTAGCCTGCCCATCCTGGGTGGAAGATAAGGGCAGCTTTGCCGGCACTGTCGTGACTCTAGGCCGCCTTATAGAAAGGCGACACATCTCCAGAAGTTTTTTTTTTCTGCATTAGATTTTCATTGTGTTTGAATCCAGTGATGCACAGTGCTTTGGTCAGTAGTCACCAGACAGTGTACTCATCACTTCATTAGTACTTCTTGTTTCGAAAGGTTGTATTATTACATTTGGGATGAAATGCTAATAAAACTTGACCGTGCCTTAGTGAAGTGCACGTGTATAATTTCCACAACTGTGTAAAAACGGACACAGTAGTCATTATCTGGTTACTGTCATACTGTGCATAAGTGCATGCACACACTCAGCTCAGCATTCACTCCGTGCACACGCACTCTCTCCAAACAACCAGAAGGCGCACTACAATAACTCTTCTTCTCCCCCTCCTCTCCGGGGAATAATTTACTAAACAATAATCAATTTTCCATCATATTCAACTGGTTTGTCTTCAAGGAATTATTTTTCATTCCTCCTCTCCAGTGGAGGTACAATCATTCCACAGATCCACTAGTTGGGACCAAATTTCACCTCATTATACATACTACTTCACAAATATATCTTTTACCGGTTTCTCCTCCTCACCGGAGAAACAATGTATATATTTTCAAAGACAAATCAAAAGATGGCTTAAAATATAGTAGTATCAACTGAGTTCATCAGGGGGACAATAAAAAAGAAATCATGGGTCAACATGACAAATGCTTTCTTTTCTCACAACTGGTGCAGTCGCTGTCTTCTACAGCTCGATTCTCCAACCCTGGAGACGATTAGGTGCTGCCGCAGCACTGTAGCCCAAATATTTGTGCGACTGCCTAACTGGTGCTGCCACAGCACTGGGAAGGGCTGAAACACGAATGAAGTCCGTGTAAGTAATCTATTTCAAAATCTGAATAATCATAAATTCTTTTCCCTTTTTCCCTTTTCTTAACTTCTCTCTTTCTTCTCTCCCCATCTGTCTATACCTCACCTGGTAATGGTGAGTCGCAGGTGGAACTCGTTCTTCAAACAACCTGTCCGGTCAGTGTCCCCAAGCCATCTCCTTCCTATTCCTTATTTTTCCCTCCTGCGCTCTTTCTGAGTACACGTTCAGTGAGTACTCGTCTAACTCTACGCATTACCAGCCCATGGTTGCTGACGAATGGACAACGTCCGTCCATTCAACCAATAATTGCCCTACGTCTATAGCCACCAGCGACACCGATCACACTGGTCAGGCCATTCAAACTTTCTTTTCTTTTACCTTTCCTCTTCCCTACCTAGGGAAATGCTTTATAACAAATAAGGCCGTACGCGATGGAACGTCACATGTCGCCATGTGAGGCTACATCACATGACACCCCCCACCCCGGGGTGAAAAAAAAACTTTCGCCAAGAAAATTTTTTTTTAAAATACACATACATATCTAGTTAATATACAACCTCAGCCATCAATCATCAATTTTTCATCATTCAAGAGTTTCCATCAATGCATAGAACTAACCTTTATGAACATCATAAAGATCCAAAATCACATTCCAAAATCTTAGTTTGAGGGAAAAAAAAAAAAACAATCAGTTTTGTTTACTTTTTTTAAAAAACAAATTCATACTCCATCACCACAAATCACAAGTTACAGTGACACGAAAAACATATGATACTGATTATTCCAAATGCCAATCATATATATATAGCAAAATGTAAACAGTTTTTCTAGCGTGTTGTCACATAATCATATGTCCCAACATCATCACAAAATGAGAATTTCCTCATGACTCACTTGATGAGAAAAATTTGGCAAGTGAAAAGTCTTTGTTCAAGCAAGATATACAATATAGTAATCCACTCGAAAGTTAAACACTTTTTTCATTCTTCACAATGGACCAACGTGAAAAAAACAACAAAAAGCACTGGTAACACATCAAATGAAGTATTCTGCACCCATTCACAAAGTAGCATCCCACAACGAGCCACCAATGCCAATACATATGCACTTTTGGAGAAAGATCAGTCACAACTACTTATCAATTCAGACTGACGTTAGCAGTCATAACGCTGCCAAAATATCAATCAAGTCTTTCCACAATGAAAACAAACAGCAGAATAAAAAATCTGTCCACAATGAAAATAAACAGCAGTTACAGCAGCACGAAGGATACTGTGCACTCACACACGAGACAGAAAATCTGCCATGATATTCTGAGTTCCAGGTAATGGCTCAATGTCAAACTTGAACTCCTGCAATGACAAAGCCCATCTTAACAGCCTGCTATTTTTGGTCTTGGACGACTGCAAAAACGTTAATGGCCTGTGGTCGGTTTGTAACCGAAACTGTCTTCCAGTCAGGAATCTGGCAAATTTCTCACAAGCCCAAACAATGGCAAGACACTCCCTCTCAATTGTTGAATATTTGACTTGTGTGTTAGAGAACTTTTTACTTGCATATTGGACAGGGTGTATCAATCCATTCTTTTCCTGCAACTGTACAGCTCCCATGCCTTTAGAGCTGGCATCAGTTCTCAAAACAAAATCCTCTGAAAGAGAGGGCAAAAGCAACACAGGAAATGAATTGAGGATGTTTTGAACACATTCCAGCGCTTTCTGGCACTCATCTGACCAGACGATACTTTTGGTTTTTGTTCCCTTTGTCAAGTCACTCAAAGGGGCTGTCAAGGACGCAAAGTGTGGTACATATCTTCTGTAATAGGACAACAATCCAATGAGTGATCTGATCTGTTTCTTTGTACTGGGTCTCTTCAAGGCCAAGATCTTTTCTACTTTCTTTTCCTCCGGTGTCATTTTGCCAACAGAAATGACATGACCCAAAAACTCAAGAGTCTGGAATCCAGCACGAATTTTGGACGGTCTAGCCGTCAGACCAAAATTCCGGAGTTTACAAAAAACAGCTCTCAAGTTTTCCAGAAGATCATTCCATGACTTTGCAGCAAGCAAAATGTCATCAAAAAAACTTACTGCTCCACACTCATGAAGTTTTAGTGCGCGCATCATTCTGGCAAAAGAAGCTGGGGCGTTTTGTAAACCAAATGGCATTTTCGTCCATTGAAACAGTCCAAAAGGTGTCTGAAAAGCCGTTTTTCCCTTGTCTGCTTCAGCCATCAGGATTTGCCAATATCCTTTAGTCAAATCTATTTTGACAAAATATTTTCCTTCTGAGAGTTGACAAAGAAGTTCCTCAATGTCTGGGATAGGTTCTGCATCAAACACAGTGATTTTGTTTAACTTCCTGTAATCGATGCAAAACCGCACCGAGCCATCAGGTTTGTCCACCAAAACAACTGGTGAGCTGTATGGTGACGAGGACGGTTCAATAACTTTCAACCCGAGCATGACTTGAATCTCTCTTTCGACAACCTGTTTTTTCGCAAATGGGAGGGGGTATGGTTTGACTCGGACCGGGTTTTCCGTACTCAAGTGAATAGTATGGGGTACAATTGCTGTCACTGTCCCTGGGGTATCAGTCAGAACATCCTGAAAGTCCTTCAAAATACCTTCCAATTGTTCCTTCTGAATCAAAGACAGATCGTCACACACAACAACATAAAGACAGATCGTCACACACAACAACATCACGATAAGTTTCTCCCTGGACAGAAAGAGTGGGCAGAGGTACAGTATCATCTATACTGGTAGATATTAACAATCCCACATTTGCTGATTGTACAGTCTTTTCTCTGTCTCTGTATGTGACATCAGGTACAAAATCAGAATCAATGATTTTTGTAACAGCCACATCTGTTTCAGACACTGGACACATCCATTCAATTGACTCATTAATGGCAACATTTGTACGTTCAACATACTTTTTTAGCATGTTTACATGGAACACCTTTTCAGCATTTGCCATTTTCACTTTGGGAACCACAATCTGTTTGTTGTCTTGTCCAGGTACATGCCTGTAGAGGATGTCAGAGTCCAGTATGTATGTCGGCTTGTCCGTTGGTTCGTCAGAGACACTCTGCTTTGCAGTAGACAGTACAGTCGTCAATGTCTCGTCGCTTCTCTGCATGGTCTTCAAAATGTCTGGTGTAACTTTCAGTTCATCTAGTTTTGAAACCGTGAGCGGTTTTGTGGGTTTTCCCTGCTCTACGACTTTTGACCTTGTACTGATGAGACAAGGAACGAAAGATCCTCCGGCACCACCATGTACTGTCGCAACACCTGGTAAATTTCCCAAAATCAAATCGCAAACTGGATTCTCAATAACACAGGCGGTAAGTGACCCGGAGTAGTATGGTGTATCAACGGAAATTTTTGCAAGTGGAAAAGTTTCAATTTTTCCACCAAACGATCTGCATCTCTGAACACTGTCAAGATACTGGTCCGGTAGAACAAAACATTTCCTTACACCAGCTGTGGTGCAACCTGTATCTCGCAAAACAGAACCTTGTAAACCATTAATGGCACAATCCTCCAAAAGAAGACCATCAATGGACTGATCTGGTGCCAAAACAAGACCTTCTTCACATGTAGTGGAAACAAATCCAGTCTTTGCTCCACTTCCTTTGAAAGGACAGTCCCGTTTCAAATGGAATTTGCACTCACAAAAGTGGCAACGCATGGTTTGGTTGGCGGACAACTGGTTACCATTAGTCTGTGAACCTCGACCTTGCCCACGAACTGGACCAAAGGGTCTTCACGGTTGTTGTTCACCACGCCCTCGGAAAGGAAAAAGTCTTTCCGGTGGTGAATATTCGTACTGACGGAAATCGCCAGAACCGACATGGCCTTGACCACGGAAAGGTCGTTGTCTGTTGCCAAAAGACGTGTAAGAGTGCGGACCTTGGAATGAAGCGCGATTTCCTCTTCTAAAGTTTCCTTGTCCAGAATGTATCTGAAATGCCGCGTGAGACTCGAAAAGGGACGAATGTTCCTTGCGGGCAACACCTTTATCCGGATGAGCAATACAGTACTGACCCGCCATCTGACACATTTCGTCAACGCTATCGAACTGTCTTTCCTTAAGAAAAGTGGCCAAATCTTTACTGACGCTTTGAAAAAGTTGCTCTCGAAGTAGCAAATCTCGCAGTGATTCGAAAGTTTTATTCGTCTTTGTTAGTTCTATCCATCTATCTAAACAGTGACTCATTCTTATCAAAAAAGACGGAAAGGATTCTCCCTTGTCAGGACGAATAGATCGGAAACGGTCACGAAAACGGTCAGCTGAGCATTGAAACTTCTTTAAGAGTTCTTCTTTTAACTGATCCCAAGTCAACCCTTCCTTTGCCGCAAGTGTGTGGTATAGTGCCAAAGCACTGCCCTTAAACAGTGACGCGATAAACAACGTCCATTTCTCCTTCGGCCAACCACAAGAAGTAGCGTGGTTCTCGAACCGAAAAAGAAAACTGTCAATGTCGTCGGTTTTTTCTTCGAACGGCGGCAACTTCGGAATGTATGTTGACTTCGGATGAAATGTACTCGCGGAACCGACCGCTGGAGGTGGTGGAGGTTCTCTCGATGCCTGTAATCTTTTAATTTCTGCATCAGTCTCTAATTCAAGTTGTCTCAGTTTAAATTGTCGTTCCTTATCCTCTCTCTCTGTCTGTAGTTTTTTTTCCTCAAACTCTAATCTTTTTTTATTTTCTTCCATCTCTTTCTGTAGTTTTTTCTCTTCAAGCTCTAATCTTTTTAGATTTTCTTGTCGTTCTTTATCTTTTTCTTGTCGTTCTTTATCCTTTTCTTGTCGTTCTTTATCTTTTTCTTCTAGTTGTCTGTTTTTCCTGTCTCTCTATCTCTCTGTCTGCCCTATCCAGACATTGTTGGACATAGTTTGCTAATTTATCACCTTCAAAGCCTAAACGCTCGGCCTGTCGTACATATTCATCAAAATTTTCCATCATGAATAGTTACCACAAAGAAACAAGAAACAATGACTAAATATGATTAAAATAAGGCGATATGTGATGTTATATCCGTTTCCAACAAAAAAACAAAAAAAAACACTTTGTTACAGTATGTACAAATAAAGAATTTAAATGCCGGTATAAACAGAAAAATAATAAAGGCTTACAAAAGAAAAGCACTAATAAGAATTGACAATGTGGTCTTTCCAAAAGAGATTTTCACCAATATTCTTTCCGAAAGGGAACAAAACAGCTAAGAAAATGAAATGCAATACTAATAACTCTTTTTTCCAGTGAAAAGAAAACAGACAAAATATAAAGTTTTTTCCCGGAAATAAATTCTTTATAATGTTTATGTTCTTAACTGTTCTTACTGTACTTGTTACTTTCTTACTTAGTTTCTTGGTAAAACAATAGATGAGTTCACAAAACAAATGAATCGCCTTAAACAATAAGTGACTACAAAGTTACAAAACAAATGAATCGACGAACAATTAAAAAGAGGGGGAGAAAACGTACACTAACGGAAATCCTACCTAAAAGATGACAATGATGAAAAGAAACTAGATAGGTGCCTATTGAAGAGAAGGTTTGGAGATTTTTTTTTAAAGGGGTGAAAAGGAAATGAAAGAATAGACAGGTCCGGTATAGAAAGAGGAAATTAGAAAAAGCGAAAGAGGCCCTCAGACAGCACCCTAATGGCAACTGTCTCCCGTAAAGCTGGAGTCGGGGAAAGTATTCAAATAATAATACACACAATATACTAACAACACAAAGCAATAAACAATTAATCTAATAAATATACAATCAGAAAAACACACACACACACACACACAAAAACAAAACCCAAAATCCAAAAGATAATCAAGAAAAGATGTTTATTTGGAGTGAGCGGTAATCACACCACCACCTACACTAGTTGAGTGACGGAGGTGAAGTCGATCCCACACTCAGAGGGGTAAGGGGAAAAATCCAAATGAAACGAGAGGAAAGATGAAGAATTAGACAGTAATAAGAGAGGGAGGGACTAGTGACTCCCCAACGCCATGCCCCCCTGCTAAAACAGAGCAGGAAGAGGTTGGGGCTATCAGTCCTGGGGAAGGGGACAAAACAAAATCTAATCTAGGGGAAGGACAACGACTCCTCAACGCCCTGCCCCCTTGCTGCCAGGTACGAGCAAGAGGAGGTTGAGGCTATCGGTCCTGAGGGGGGAAAGGGTCAAAAAGAAATCCTACCAAAAAAAACAACCCTAACAGAGTAGAGCAAACAAAAGAAATCTCATACACTCGAACACACACATACAGAAACAAATGAAAATAAAGACTACAAACAATAAAGACAACAATTAATTATACAAATTTTTCTTTGCACAGATAGATATATATTTTTTTCTTGGAGGGGAAATCTTAATTTTCCTTTGGAGGGGTACAAATAGAAATCTTTTTTTTTTTTCTTGGAGTCGATACAAAACAAAACCTTGTCCTATGTCCTAAGTCCTAGTCGGGGTCACCACTGTCATACTGTGCATAAGTGCATGCACACACTCAGCTCAGCATTCACTCCGTGCACACGCACTCTCTCCAAACAACCAGAAGGCGCACTACAATAACTCTTCTTCTCCCCCTCCTCTCCGGGGAATAATTTACTAAACAATAATCAATTTTCCATCATATTCAACTGGTTTGTCTTCAAGGAATTATTTTTCATTCCTCCTCTCCAGTGGAGGTACAATCATTCCACAGATCCACTAGTTGGGACCAAATTTCACCTCATTATACATACTACTTCACAAATATATCTTTTACTGGTTTCTCCTCCTCACCGGAGAAACAATGTATATATTTTCAAAGACAAATCAAAAGATGGCTTAAAATATAGTAGTATCAACTGAGTTCATCAGGGGGACAATAAAAAAGAAATCATTATGGGTCAACATGACAAATGCTTTCTTTTCTCACAACTGGTGCAGTCGCTGTCTTCTACAGCTCGATTCTCCAACCCTGGAGACGATTAGGTGCTGCCGCAGCACTGTAGCCCAAATATTTGTGCGACTGCCTAACTGGTGCTGCCACAGCACTGGGAAGGGCTGAAACACGAATGAAGTCCGTGTAAGTAATCTATTTCAAAATCTGAATAATCATAAATTCTTTTCCCTTTTTCCCTTTTCTTAACTTCTCTCTTTCTTCTCTCCCCATCTGTCTATACCTCACCTGGTAATGGTGAGTCGCAGGTGGAACTCGTTCTTCAAACAACCTGTCCGGTCAGTGTCCCCAAGCCATCTCCTTCCTATTCCTTATTTTTCCCTCCTGCGCTCTTTCTGAGTACACGTTCAGTGAGTACTCGTCTAACTCTACGCATTACCAGCCCATGGTTGCTGACGAATGGACAACGTCCGTCCATTCAACCAATAATTGCCCTACGTCTATAGCCACCAGCGACACCGATCACACTGGTCAGGCCCTTCAAACTTTCTTTTCTTTTACCTTTCCTCTTCCCTACCTAGGGAAATGCTTTATAACAAATAAGGCCGTACGCGATGGAACGTCACATGTCGCCATGTGAGGCTACATCACATGACAGTTACTATGTTAACAAATGAAAATCAGTACCAGCTGGTACCTCCTCCTCCCACCAAAAGACGCTTCTACCGCCTGAGAAACCAACATGAAGTCCTTGCTGCACCAAGACCTTCACTGTAGTCTGTAGGTCCAACATGAAGTCTGTGCTGCACCAAGACCCTCACTGTAGTCTGTAGGTCCAACATGAAATCCTTGCTGCACCAGGACCCTCACTGTAGTTTGTAGGTCCAACATGAAGTCCTTGCTGCACCAGGACCCATACTGTAGTTTGTAGGTCCAACATGAAGTCCTTACTGCACCAGGCACTGTAGTTTGTAGGTCCAACATGAAGTCCGTTGCTGCACCAGGACCCACAGTGTAGTTTGTAGGTCCAACATGAAGTCCTTGCTGCACCAGGACCCTCACTGTAGTTTGTAGGTCCAACATGAAGTCCTTGCTGCAACAGGCACTGTAGTCTGTAGGTCCAACATGAAGTCCTTGCTGCACCAGGACCCACACTGTAGTTTGTAGGACCAACATGAAGTCCTTTCTGCACCAGGACCCACACTGTAGTTTGTAGGTCCAACATGAAGTCCTTGCTGCACCAGGACCCTCACTGTAGTTTGTAGGTCCAACATGAAGTCCTTGCTGCACCAGGACCCTCACTGTAGTTTGTAGGTCCAACATGAAGTTCTTGCTGCAACAGGCACTGTAGTCTGTAGGTCCAACATGAAGTCCTTGCTGCACCAGGACCCACACTGTAGTTTGTAGGACCAACATGAAGTCCTTGCTGCACCAGGACCCACACTGTAGTTTGTAGGTCCAACATGAAGTCCTTTCTGCACCAGGACCCACACTGTAGTTTGTAGGTCCAACATGAAGTCCTTGCTGCACCAGGACCCTCATTGTAGTTTGTAGGTCCAATATGAAGTCCTTTCTGCACCAGGACCCTCACTGTAGTCTGTAGGTCCAACATGAAGTCCTTACTGCACCAGGCACTGTAGTTTGTAGGTCCAACATGAAGTCCTTTCTGCACCAGGCACTGTAGTTTGTAGGTCCAACATGAAGTCCTTGCTGCACCAGGACCCTCACTGTAGTTTGTAGGTCCAACATGAAGTCCTTGCTGCACCAGGACCCACACTGTAGTTTGTAGGTCCAACATGAAGTCCTAGCTGCACCAGGCACTGTAGTTTGTAGGTCCAACATGAAGTCCTTGCTGCACCAGGACCCTCACTGTAGCTTGTAGGTCCAAGATGAAGTCCTTTCTGCACCAGGCACTGTAGTTTGTAGGTCCAACATGAAGTCCTTTCTGCACCAGGACCCTCACTGTAGTTTGTAGTCCAACATGAAGTCCTTTCTGCACCAGGACCCACACTGTAGTTTGTAGGTCCAACATGAAGTCCTTTCTGCACCAGGCACTGTAGTTTGTTGGTCCAACATGAAGTCTGTGCTGCTCCAGGACCCTCACTGTAGTTTGTAGGTCCAACATGAAGTCCTTGCTGCACCAGGACCCTCACTGTAGTTTGTAGGTCCAACATGAAGTCCTTGCTGCACCAGGACCTCACTGTAGTTTGTAGGTCCAACATGAAGTCCTTGCTGCACCAGGACCCTCATTCTACTTTGTAGGTCCAACATGAAGTCCTTGCTGCACCAGGCAACTGTAGTTTGTAGGTCCAACATGAAGTCGTTGCTGCACCAGGACCTCACTGTAGTCTGTAGGTCCAACATGAAGTCCTGCTGCACCAGGCACTGTAGTTTGTAGGTCCAACATGAAGTCCTTGCTGCACCAGGTACTGTAGTTTGTAGGTCCAACATGAAGTCCTTGCTGTCCTTGCTGCACCAGGACCCTCACTGTATTTGTAGGTCCAACATGAAGTCCTTGCTGCACCAGCACTGTAGTTTGTAGGTCCAACATGAAGTCTTCTGCACCAGGACCTACTGTAGTTGTAGGTCCAACAGACCTTGCTGCACACCAAGGACTCCAGTTGTTTGTAGGTCCAACATGAAGTCCTTGCTGCACCAGGACCCTCACTGTAGTTTGTAGGTCCAACATGAAGTCCTTGCTGCACCAGGACCCTCACTGTAGTTTGTAGGTCCAACATGAAGTCCTTGCTGCACCAGGACTGTAGTTTGTAGGTCCAACATGAAGTCCTTGCTGCACCAGGACCCTCACTGTATTTGTAGGTCCAACATGAAGTCCTTGCTGCACCAGGACCCACACTGTAGTTTGTAGGTCCAACATGAAGTCCTTGCTGCACCAGGCCCCCTGTAGTTTGTAGGTCCAACATGAAGTCCTTGCTGCACCAGGACCCTCACTGTAGTTTGTAGGTCCAACATGAAGTCCTTGCTGCACCAGGACCCCACTGTAGTTTGTAGGTCCAACATGAAGTCGTTGCTGCACCAGGACCCTCACTGTAGTTTGTAGTCCAACATGAAGTCCTTGCTGCACCAGGACCTCACTGTAGTTTGTAGGTCCAACATGAAGTCCTTGCTGCACCAGGACCCTCACTGTAGTTTGTAGGTCCAACATGAAGTCCTTCTGCACCAGGACCCTCACTGTAGTTTGTAGGTCCAACATGAAGTCCTTGCTGCACCAGACCCACTGTAGTTTGTAGGTCCAACATGAAGTCTTGCTGCACCAGGACCCACTGTAGTTTGTGGTCCAACATGAAGTCCTTGCTGCACCAGGACCTCACTGTAGTTTGTAGTCCAACATGAAGTCCTTGCTGCACCAGGACTACTGTAGTTTGTAGGTCCAACATGAAGTCCTTGCTGCACCAGGCCACTGTAGTTTGTAGGTCCAACATGAAGTCCTTGCTGCACCAGGACCCTCACTGTAGTTTGTAGGTCCAACATGAAGTCCTTCTGCACCAGGCATCTGTAGTTTGTAGGTCCAACATGAAGTCCTTGCTGCACCAGCACTGAGTTTGTAGGTCCAACATGAAGTCCTTGCTGCACCAGGACCCCACTGTAGTTTGTAGGTCCAACATGAAGTCCTTGCTGCACCAGGACCTCACTGTAGTTTGTAGGTCCAACATGAAGTCCTTCTGCACCAGGACCCTCACTGTAGTTTGTAGGTCCAACATGAAGTCCTTGCTGCACCAGACCCCACTGTAGTTTGTAGGTCCAACATGAAGTCCTTGCTGCACCAGGACCCTCACTGTAGTTTGTAGGTCCAACATGAAGTCCTTGCTGCACCAGGACCCTCACTGTAGTTTGTAGGTCCAACATGAAGTCCTGCTGCACCAGGACCACTGTAGTTTGTAGGTCCAACATGAAGTCCTTCTGCACCATGACCCTCACTGTAGTCTGTAGGTCCAACATGAAGTCCTTGCTGCACCAGGACCCACACTGTAGTTTGTAGGTCCAACATGAAGTCTTGCTGCACCAGGACCCACTGTAGTTTGTAGGTCCAACATGAAGTCCTTGCTGCACCAGGACCCTCACTGTAGTTTGTAGGTCCAACATGAAGTCCTTGCTGCACCAGGACCCTCATGTAGTTTGTAGGTCCAACATGAAGTCCTTTCTGCACCAGGCACTGTAGTTTGTAGGTCCAACATGAAGTCCTTTCTGCACCAGGACCCTCAGTGCAGTTTATAGGTCCAAAATGAAGTCCTTGCTGCACCAGGTACTGTAGTTTGTAGGTCCAACATGAAGTCTGTGCTGCACCAGGCACTGTAGTTTGTAGGTCCAACATGAAGTCTGTGCTGCATCAGGACCCTCACTGTAGTTTGTAGGTCCAACATGAAGTCTGTGCTGCACCAGGACCTTCACTGCAGTTTGTAGGTCTTGTGTAGAAAAGGGAAAGAGAGGGGGAATGGGTGAAGGAGAGGGGGAGGGGGACACATTACTGTGTCCATGCAAGATTTGCTACAATATGTTATTGATATATTTCTTTTTACTCTTGCTTAACATTATGTAATTTTTTACTTCAATGCATTTTGAGCAGCTGCATTAACTCAGACACACACACGCATGCACGTACGCACATGCACACACAAAAGCACACACACATACACAGACATATATGCGCACACACGCACATGCAAACGCGCACACACACGCACACACACATGCATGCATGCATGCACACACTCACACACACCACGCACGCACGCACACACACACACACACACACACACACACACACACACACACACACACACACACACACACACACACGCGCGCGTGCGCGCGCGCGCGCATGCGCGCGCGCAGCATTGCAGAATGTGATTCATAATAGCATTCCATATATTACAGTAGTAGTATATTTCTCAGAGCACAAGCGCTGTGGCAGACTAGAGGTGTATGAGTGAGACTTCTGACTGCAGATGTGGACTGCGGCACACCAAAACGTTTACCTGGCTCCTTGCCCTACCTGCAAAGCTCCACCAGGTACAGCGCTCAGTTTGCCTTCATCTGTCGTGCCCCCCTGTTCAGGCGTGTGGGGAAAAGTGGCTCCAACAGTGAAGTCGTCACTTGTGGTGCTGACGGAGTGTGGGACTTTGGTGATCTGCGATGTGAAGGTTGGTCCATGGCAGCAGCTTGTTCACCTTCTGTGTTTTGTGAAAGAGGTTTGGAATGCTGGTGATTTTGGTGATCTGTTATGTGAAGGTAGGTCCATGGCAGCTTGTTCGCCTTCTGTGTTTTGTGAAAGAGGATTGGAATGCTGGAAGACATGAATATGATGGCCCTTCATAATGTGTAGTGAAACGAAAGAGTTCTGACATTTCATAGTGTTAGCTTTGTGAACACTGACACTTTGTGAAAGGAACTTTGGATGACAGAGGACATCAGTTTACTAGCCTCTGAAATTTCCTTATGAAACGGAAGAGTTCTGACATTTCATAGTGTTAGCTTTGTGAACACTGACACTTTGTGAAAGGAACTTTGGATGACAGAGGACATCAGTTTACTAGCCTCTGAAATTTCCTTATGAAACGGAAGAGTTCTGACATTTCATAGTGTTGCTTTGTGAACACTGACACTTTGTGAAAGGACTTTGGATGACAGAGGACATCAGTTTACTAGCCTCTGAAATTTCCTCATGAAACGGAAGAGTTTTTGAAATTCCGTGCCAGAAAACCATCAGCTAACAAAGTTTGAGACCAGTTATTGATCCTCATCAGTGGAAGATGGGGAAAGATTTCTTTCAAAGTCAGACAATGGCACATTCTCAAGTTTTGAATATTTGCTTAAAGTGTGTGCATGTGTTATGTGTGTGGATTGGTTTATACATGTGTGTGTGTGTTGTGTGTGTGTGTGTGTGTGTGTGTGTGTGTGTGTGTGTGTTGGTGTATGTTTGCTGTATATGTGTATATGTTGGTGTGTGTGTGTGTGTGTTGTGTGTGTGTTGTGTGTGTTTGTGTGTTGTGTGTGGTTGTTGTGTATGTTTGCTGTATGTGTTATGTTGGTGTTAGTGTGTGTGTTTGTGGTGTGTGTGTGTGGTGTGTGTGTTATGCTTGGTGTACACGTGTGTGCATGTTTAGTGTGTAATACTTTGTGTGTAGTGGGTGGTGGTGTGTGAGGTTTGTGTGTGTACATCGGTTTGTTCTCATATGCAATTTGTCGATATGTGTAGTCTCAGATATCATTTAGTTAAAGTAGCATACAGCAAGTGTCATTGAACATACTCATTTTTGTACCACAATGATGTACATCTCCATGAACATGTGCATCTTTGTGACCATAATGATATACACCTCCTTGAACAATACTGCATTTTTGTTGACCATAATGATGTACATCTCCATGAACAGTGGTGCATCTTTGTCGACCATAATGATGTACATCTCCATGAACAATGGTGCATCTTTGTTGACCATAATGATGTACATCTCCATGAACAATGGTGCATCTTTGTTGACCATAATGATGTACATCTCCATGAACAATGGTGCATCTTTGTTGACCATAATGATGTACACCTCCATGAACAATACTGCATCTTTGTCGACCATAATGATGTACACCTCCATGAACAATACTGCATCTTTGTTGACCATAATGATGTACATCTCCAAGAACAATACTGCATCTTTGTCGACCATAATGATGTACATCTCCATGAACAATACTGCATCTTTGTTGACCAGGCCCCACCTGTCCTGACCCAGGACAAACGCAGGCACACAACAGGTAGCCACCACCTATGAAGAGTTTGCCCTTGTCACCTACACCTGTGAACGCAGTGGATTTTCCCTGACCTCCACTCAACCTTTGTTTTGTCAGTACGATCCTGTCAGCGGGGCTCTGCAGTGGAACGGAACGGCTCCCACCTGCACAGGTTTGTAGGGTTCTGTGAGGTTTGTAGGTGTTCTGGTGGAACTGCTCGTACCTGTAGAGGTTTGTAGGTGTTCTGGTGGAACTGCTGCTACCTGTAGAGGTTTGTAGGTGTTCTGATGAAACTGCTGCTACCTGTAGAGGTTTGTAGGTGTTCTGATGGAACTGGTCCCACCTGTAGAGGTTTGTAGGTGTTCTGATGGAACTGCTGCTACCTGTTGAGGTTTGTAGGTGTTCTGATGGAACTGCTGCTACCTGTAGAGGTTTGTAGGTGTTCTGATGGAACTTCTCCTACCTGTAGAGGTTTTTAGGTGTTCTGATGGAACTGCTGCTACCTGTAGAGGTTTGTAGGTTTTCTGATGGAACTGGTCCTACCTGTAGAGGTTTGTAGGTGTTCTGATGGAACTTCTCCTACCTGTAGAGGTTTGTAGGTGTTCTGATGGAACTTCTCCTACCTGTACAGGTTTGTAGGTGTTTTGGTGGAGCTGCCCCTACCTGTAGAGGTATGTAGGTGTTCTGGTGGAGCTGCTCCTACCTGTAGAGGTTTGTAGGTGTTCTGGTGGAACTTCTCGTACCTGTAGAGGTTTATAGGTGTTCTGGTGGAACTGCACCTACCTGTAGAGGTTGTAGGTGTTCTGGTGGAACTGCTTCTACCTGTAGAGGTTGTAGGTGTTCTGGTGGAACTGCTTCTACCTGTAGAGGTGTGTAGGTGTTCTGGTGGAGTTGCTTCTACCTGTAGAGGTTTGTAGGTGTTCTAGTGGAACTTCTCCTACCTGTAGAGGTTTGTAGGTATTCTGGTGGAACTGCTCCTACCTGTAGAGGTTTGTAGGTGTTCTAGTGGAACTTCTCCTACCTGTAGAGGTTTGTAGGTGTTTTGGTGGAACTGCTCCTACCTGTAGAGGTGTGTAGGTGTTCTGGTGGAACTTCTCCTACCTGTAGAGGTTTGTAGGTGTTCTGGTGGAGCTGCTCCTACCTGTAGAGGTTTGTAGGTGTTCTGGTGGAACTGGTCCTACCTGTTTATAGGTGTTCTGATGGAACTGGTCCCACCTGTAGAGGTTGGTAGGTGTTCTGGTGGAACTGGTCCCACCTGTAGAGGTTTGTAGGTGTTCTGGTGGAACTGGTCCCACCTGTAGAGGTTTGTAGGTGTTCTGATGGAACTGGTCCTACCTGTAGAGGTTTGTAGGTGTTCTGGTGGAACTGGTCCCAGCTGTAGAGGTTTGTAGGTGTTCTGAAGGCTGAAGGAACTTCTCCTGCCTGTGGAGGTTTGTAGGTGTTCTGATGGAACTGGTCCTACCTGTAGAGGTTTGTAGGTGTTCTGGTGGAACTGGTCCCAGCTGTAGAGGTTTGTAGGTGTTCTGAAGGCTGAAGGAACTTCTCCTACCTGTGGAGGTTTGTAGGTGTTCTGATGGAACTGGTCCTACCTGTAGAGGTTTGTAGGTGTTCTGAAGGAACTGATCCTACCAGCAGGTTTATAGGTGTTTTACCAGTACAGTAGATGTTGGATGCTTTGGGAGTAAATGCATGGGAGGGAAAGTCTTCAGACATGATTTTTTTTTCCTGTCCCATCTCTCCATAGCATCTTGTTCTCGCTGCTTATTCCATCACCCTCTACACATGTAGACACTAAGCGTCACGGTGTCCCAGTCCTCCAACCAGCAATCGAAGAGAACTGTGACCTTTGCCAGATGAAACAGAGAAAGTCCATGTGAGCTCATGTGGTTAAACACAGACCTAGTTTTAAAGCCTCAGTGAATGGTGTTGAACAGCGATTAAAGAGCAAGTAACTGCTGCTGTCACTTCTCATTGGTAGCTACGGAGACAGTAGATTGTGTACCGGTCATACGCCACTCGGTCATCCTCCAGTTAGCTGCCCACAAAGTGTCTCCTGTCATTACTGGAGGAAACAGCTGTGGAAGATGGTGTCATGCAGTTCAGTACAGTTTAGTCCAGTTTACACCTGGTGCAGAGAAGCACAGTTCAGTGAATGCGATGCAATACAGTGCAATGCAGTTGAAACAGAATACAGGGCAGTAAAATGCAGCTCAAGGAAAGTAATGTAGTACAGTGCATTTCAGTGGAATATAATGTAGTACACCAGCCATTGAGGTGAAGTGGTTAGCGTCATGGACAATCGACTGGGAGGTCTTGGGATTGATTCCTATCGGAGCCATGTGGGTTTTTTTCTTCCCCGACCAGCTCCTATCCAGAGATGAGTTTGCTTCGGGCTCAGTTGGAAGACCGTACAGTCAAGCTTCATCCAC
Source organism: Conus canariensis (assembly GCA_033310375.1). NCBI lineage: Eukaryota > Metazoa > Mollusca > Gastropoda > Neogastropoda > Conidae > Conus > Conus canariensis. The sequence continues at coordinate 48,567,976 of CM065743.1, read as the reverse complement.
TTGATGGGTTCATCTCTGACAGTGTTGTTCAAATTTCCTGATCAACTCTGCAGGTGTCTGTATCTCTCAGGTCTGGTAGACATGGGGATATATTGTGAAAGTAAACATAGAGTACAGCCCTGTCACGCAGTCTCAGATTGGAGTGGAAATCCATAACATCCTCTTCATCATCCTCATTCTCATTGATCGGCATAAAGTCTAAAATTCTGTGGCCCCTCATGCCCTGCTGTCATGGTGACCTTGGTTTCGATGTCCTCCTCACGACTTTGGCCTTTGCTTGATTCCATCAGGGTCACCAGTGTCTACAAGTTTATGGGCGCTTTCTTTGGGTGGACGTGGTGCCGTCCAGAGGGAGAGCTCACTCATGCCGGCTCTACAACTCAGGAATGATGTTTGTCAGTAGGGAGTGTAGTGTTGGGTGTCCTGTGTATGTTGCGGTGGGCTGGGCTGTGGCTGTGGATGGGGAGTGGGAATGAGCAGCATGGGTGCAGTGCTGCTGAAGTGGCACAGATGATGGGACAGAAAAAAAAGAATATAATATAGTGCAGTTTAATTCAGTCAGTGCAGTACTGTTACTATATTGTTGAACATAATCTAATGCAGAACAACATAGTGCATTGCAACATATTCATTCAATGCAATACAACATTAGAGTGCATTATAATGCAATAAAATGCAACATAGTGCAGTGCAACATGTTTGTTCAGTGCAATACAACATTGGCAGTGCATTATAATGCAATACAATGCAACATAGTGCAGTGCAACATGTTTGTTCAATGCAATACAACATTGCAGTGCATTATAATGCAATACAATGCAACATAGTGCAGTGCAACATGTTTGTTCAATGCAATACAACATTGCAGTGCATTATAATGCAATACAATGCAACATAGTGCAGTGCAACATGTTTGTTCAATGCAATACAACATTGCAGTGCATTATAATGCAATACAATGCAACATAGTGCAGTGCAACATGTTCGTTCAATGCAATACAACATTGGCAGTGCATTATAATGCATACAATGCAACATGTGCAGTGAACATGTTCATTCATGCATACACATTGGAGTGCATTATAATCAGTGGTCACGCCATGTCGCATGAGAGCTTTGCTGACGATACTCAGCTTCATCAGTCGGCTCCCATTGCTGAAACTGACTCACTGATTTCTCGGACGCGGGGCTGCATTGCAGACCTGAAGGACTGGATGACAACCAACAAACTACAACTAAATGACGACAAGACGGAACTCATGTTCGTGACAAAACAGCCTAACCATCCTTCTCTGCCTTCAACTGTCACTATCAGTGACTGTGCTGTCTCTGTCTCCACCTCTGTCCGCAGTCTAGGGGTCATACTTGACCAATCCCTCTCCTTTGAGAAACAGGTTTCAAATATTTGCAAGATTGCCTATTTAGAACTAAGAAGAATCAGCTCTGTACGTCACCTTCTCTCTACAGATGCTACAAAAACTCTCATTTGTGCATTTGTCTTATCTAGAATAGATTACTGCAACTCACTTTTGGCCGGCCTTCCAAAATACCTGATAGAAAGATTACAGCGAATCCAAAATCATGCAGCCCGAGTCGTCTGTAGAGCAAGAAAACATGCTCACATTTCGCCTCTCCTCCACTCTCTTCACTGGCTATCTGTCTCAAACCGTATCTCGTACAAAATCTCAACTCTCACTTTCTCTGCTCTCTTTGAAAATGGACCTTCTTATCTCTCAGATCTCCTTAAAATCTACACCCCCTCTCGACAACTACGCTCCTGTGCTGACGACCGCCTTCTGCGAATGACTCGCTTCAGGACTACTACTGGTGAAAGATCTTTCTCTTTTCAAGCTCCAGCGACGTGGAACAGACTGTCCAGACTGTCTCAGACATTCAGATTCTATCTCTTCTTTCAAGTCTAAACTTAAAACCCATCTATTTTCTCATAATTAGTCAATGCTGTGGGGAGAGGGGGGGGGTACAACCTAACTCATAGCCGTCTGGGCCTTTTCAAATGTAGCGTATGTGTATGTTCTCTATTATATGTATTTGTTGTATCATTGAACGTTATAGGATTAAGTTTTTGTAGTGATATTTGAAGAATAAGTGAATGTCACATTGGTAGGATTGGATTTGTTAGTTATTGTAGTAATAGTATTTGTAGTTGGGATGTAAGGTGTATTATTGTATATGAGAAGGGTGAATGTAGTATGACTTTGTAAAGCGCTTAGAGAAATTCGTTTGATTAAGCGCTATATAAGAAATCATTATTATTATTATTATTATAATGCAATACAATGCAACAACAGTATGTGCCATAGCACCAAACTGCAACACAATATTGTAACACTCAGCACCATGTGCCCTAAATTTGTCCTCTTTTCACAATGCAAATAATTTTTGCCCACACTTGGTCTGATTTTTTTTTCTATTTACTATGTTTGGGTGTGCAGACACAGAGCCTCCATCGTTCGCCAATTGTCCATCCTCGGTGCTTGAGGTGACCTATCTGGGCAGTGCCTTTTTCGCTGAACCCCAGGCATCCGATAATGTCATGGTCAAGGATCTGACCCTCACGCCCAATGATTTTCGTGTCAGTGATGTCGTACAGACAGACTTTCAGGTGTCTTACATTGCCCGTGACCATGCAGCAAACATCGGATCTTGCGTCGTTGACATCAGGGTCAAAGGTTAGACTTAGCATGATAAACTGTGCCATGTCTAGAGCTGGTGGTGGTGTGACAAAGGTTAGAATTAGCATGATAAACTGTGCTATGTCTAGAGTTGGTGTTTGTTGTGGTTTTTGCATTTTGTATGCATTGTGTAGTATACATGTATAATGCATGGACGTCTCAGTTTCTGATTCAGAGTTTAAATGTGTAGTATGCATGTATTAAGCGTGTATATCTAATTGTCTGATTGAATATATATTTGTGGAGCTCAACGGTTTTATACACACACATACCGGTACACACAAAACACACACACACACACACACACACACACACACACACACACACACACACAGATTTATTCACTAAAACCAGAACATTTTTGCATCCTTACACCTTTGCTGCTGTCATGTGCGTACAGCCAGGCATGTTAATCTTCTGGGGAGTCGGGTACTAGCCAAAATAACCTTAGAGGTGTCAGTGTGAGGTAAGTGCGAAAGGCTGGTGCTTACCCCTATCCTTTGTTGACGGTTCCCATGTGCAAACAGGCTTGTGCTGTCCAGCGCTCTCTGGCAAGCACCACACTGCGGATTCTCTGATTTAATGTCGGTGCTGAAAAGTGTGGCCCAGAATTAGACTAGGCAGAGGTTTAATTGTCAGTATAACACTTTCAAGTTGTGATTGATAAGTCAGGCAGTTGATAAGTCAGGCAGTTGATAAGTCAGGCAGTTGATAAGTCAGGCAGTTGATCAAGTCAGGCAGTTGAAAGTCAGACAGTTGATAAGTCAGGCAGTTGACAAGTCAGAGCAGTTGATAAGTCAGACAGTTGACAAGTCAGGCAGTTGACAAGTCAGGCAGTTGACAAGCAGGAAAGTTTGTACTAGGACAGTGAAAGAGTGAAAATGTCAAAAGTTGAGACACAGCACCTTTTGGCAGGAACTTTTTGATTTATTCTCTTGTATGTTTGCCTGTGCTCATTTTACGGTATGAACATGCATGTGTGGGTGTTTATGTGAATTAGAATATGTTTCATCAAGTCTTGTGCGTCTGGGGAATGTGCATTGTCAGTTTGGATGTTCAGATAAGGGGTGTTATTGTTGTCGTAGATGATCTGTTAACTCAATCAAGTCACTGCCAAAATGGAACGGTTTGTCCCTCAGATCACACAATTTTTGGCCATTTTCAAAAAATCGTAAAAAATCAACTGCTTCACCTAGGAATATGAAACATACACCATTGGATAGAAGAAACAATATATTCATCAAAATTGTTCACCTTGAGTGAGGAATCTACACAGTTCACATGATGTAAGTAATCCAAAATGATACACATTTGCAGAAAAAAAAAACTTTTTGTGCACACTGTAATCCACTTCTTCATGTTCTCTATCCTCCCACACAAGTTCATTTACACTTCTGAGCACTTGGTATGACCTACAGAGATAGTATATTTATGACAACTGCATGAAACACAAGAATTTAACCACAAAATGCTTGATCCACTCTCATGTTCTGCACAAACCTACTTCACCTGGGCGCCGCCATGTTCAAAATCGTGTGATCGCGAGAGCTGAGAGAAGGACAATTCAAATCCATATAAAACTACTACAGAACACATGAAGAACGGTCTAAGGGAAGCAACTGCAAGAAAAGGCCCTAAGCTGTCCCTGAAACGAGATTTATTGCCTTTTAATAAAAGGCTGTATGATTTTAAAATCGTCAAACTCCGTCGGAAATATGCATCCGACACGCCTTCAAGCGATGTGAACAGTGTTGGAAACCCGCTTCCGACAAGACTCGATTGAGTTAATCTCAAGCCTTATCTTCAGCCTGTTGATGTTCTTACAGTTGTTGTTGTCTGTATATCCTGGGCCTGGTCCACTGTCTGTATATCATTGTTACTGATGTTGAAGTCTGTTACGGTAGATGATCTGTACGTTTTGGGCCTGTGTGTATGTCACTGTCTGTATATCATTGATTACTGATGTTGAAGTCTGTTACGGTAGATGATCTGTAAGTCTTGGGCCTGTGTGTATGTCACTGTCTGTATATCATTGTTACTGATGTTGAAGTCGTTACGGTAGATGATCTGTAAGTCTTGGGCCTGTGTGTATGTCACTGTCTGTATATCATTGTTACTGATGTTGAAGTCTGTTACGGTAGATGATCTGTACGTTTTGGGCCTGTGTGTATGTCACTGTCTGTATATCATTGTTACTGATGTTGAAGTCTGTTACGGTAGATGATCTGTACGTTTTGGGCCTGTGTGTATGTCACTGTCTGTATATCATTGTTACTGATGTTGAGTCTGTTACGTAATGATCTGTACGTTTGGCCTGTGTGTATGTCACTGTCTGTATATCATTGTTACTGATGTTGAAGTCTGTTACGGTAGATGATCTGTAAGTCTTGGGCCTGTGTGTATGTCACTGTCTGTATATCATTGTTACTGATGTTGAAGTCTGTTACGGTAGATGATCTGTACGTTTTGGCCTGTGTGTATGTCACTGTGTGTATGTCCACGAGCATATAAAGAAAGAAAAGTAAGCAAGCCAGTACATTCTTCCTGTCTACTCGTGATGTCAGAAAGATGTGACCCTGTGCATGCTGAACAATCCCTTTTGATTGTTTTCAGAAAGATGTGGCCCTGTGCATGCTGAACAATCCCTTTGATTGGTTTCAGAAAGATGTGGCCCTGTGCATGCTGAACAATCCCTTTTGATTGGTTTTCAGAAAGATGTGGCCCTGTGCATGCTGAACAATCCCTTTTGATTGGTTTTCAGAAAGAGCCTGTGCATGCTGAACAACCTTTTGTTGTTTTCAAAGATGTGCCCTTCATGCTGAACAATCCTTTTGATTGGTTTTCAAGAAAGCTGGAAATGCAGCAAGTGCTGGGACGAATTCTAACCAAAAGTACATAAAAAAAGCTGATGACTTAAGTCTTCTTCATGACAGCCATTATACTTGTGTTGTTTTATTTAGACCCCACACTTCAATCTCTTTTTCAACTGCAGCAGAGTGAACATATCGGCATGTTACAGCGTGATCTTGAAATAGACACAGGGAAACGTCTGTGTAGAGTTACCTGTAGATCAGACAGCATTTGTAAGGGTTCTTCCTTGCTTATATTTCTTCATCGGCTTCTGAGATGTGAATGTGTAACTGGTGTTAAAGTCTCTCACCAGAGATTACACATACATCTCAGGTTTTACTAGTTGTCATACTACGAATTAAGGTTATTTGTGTTATGGTCTGATCTGTACTCAACAAGCCAAACGTGTTGTATGTCCAGCTGTCTGTTTCATGGTCTGTGTCCATATATGATCTGTTCTTGTCAGGCCTTATCTGTTGTATGTCCAGCAGTCTGTGTTGTGTCCAGCAGTCTGTGTTATGATCTGTGTTCCTGTATGATCTGACCATGTCATGCTATGGTGAGCTGTCAGTGCCATGGTCTGTATGCATATTATGGTTTTTACATGTCAGACCTTACTTGCTGCGTGTTCAGCTGTTTCATGGTCTCGTGTTGCAGATGAGTCGCCCCCACAGATACATTGCAGTGGTCTCTTGCTGCAGATGAGTCGCCCCCACAGATACGTTGCAATGGTCTCATGTTGCAGATGAGTCGCCCCCACAGATTCGTTGCAATGGTCTCATGTTGCAGATGAGTCGCCCCCCACAGATACGTTGCAATGGTCTCTTGTTGCAGATGAGTCGCCCCCCACAGATACGTTGCAGTGGTCTCTTGCTGCAGATGAGTCGCCCCCCACAGATACGTTGCAGTGGTCTCTTGCTGCAGATGAGTCGCCCCCCACAGATACGTTGCAATGGTCTCATGTTGCAGATGAGTCGCCCCCCACAGATACGTTGCAGTGGTCTCTTGCTGCAGATGAGTCGCCCCCCACAGATTCGTTGCAATGGTCTCTTGTTGCAGATGAGTCGCCCCCACAGATACGTTGCAATGGTCTCTTGTTGCAGATGAGTCGCCCCCACAGATTCGTTGCAATGGTCTCTTGTTGCAGATGAGTCGCCCCCCACAGATACGTTGCAATGGTCTCTTGTTGCAGATGAGTCGCCCCCCACAGATACGTTGCATGGTCTTATTGCAGATGAGTCGCCCCCCACAGATACGTTGCAGTGGTCTCTTGCTGCAGATGAGTCGCCCCCACAGATACGTTGCAATGGTCTCTTGTTGCAGATGAGTCGCCCCCCACAGATAGTTGCAATGGTATCTTGTTGCAGATGAGTCGCCCCCCACAGATTCGTTGCAATGGTCTCTTGTTGCAGATGAGTCGCCCCCACAGATACGTTGCAATGGTATCTTGTTGCAGATGAGTCGCCCCCCACAGATACGTTGCAATGGTCTCATGTTGCAGATGAGTCGCCCCCACAGATACGTTGCAATGGTATCTTGTTGCAGATGAGTCGCCCCCCACAGATTCGTTGCAATGGTATCTTGTTGCAGATGTGTCGCCCCCACAGATTCGTTGCAATGGTATCTTGTTGCAGATGAGTCGCCCCCACAGATTCGTTGCAATGGTATCTTGTTGCAGATGAGTCGCCCCCACAGATTCGTTGCAATGGTATCTTGTTGCAGATGAGTCGCCCCCACAGATTCGTTGCAATGGTCTCTTGTTGCAGATGAGTCGCCCCCACAGATTCGTTGCAATGGTCTCTGTTGCAGATGAGTCGCCCCCACAGATTCGTTGCAATGGTATCTTGTTGCAGATGAGTCGCCCCCCACAGATACGTTGCAATGGTCTCATGTTGCAGATGAGTGGCCCCCCACAGATTCATTGCAATGGTGTCTTGTTGCAGATGAGTCGCCCCCCACAGATTCGTTGCAATGGTCTCATGTTGCAGATGAGTCGCCCCCACAGATACGTTGCAATGGTCTCATGTTGCAGATGAGTCGCCCCCCACAGATTCATTGCAATGGTCTCTTGTTGCAGATGAGTCGCCCCCCACAGATTCGTTGCAATGGTCTCATGTTGCAGATGAGTCGCCCCCACAGATTCGTTGCAATGGTCTCTTGTTGCAGATGAGTCGCCCCCACAGATTCGTTGCAATGGTCTCTTGTTGCAGATGAGTCGCCCCCACAGATTCGTTGCAATGGTCTCTTGTTGCAGATGAGTCGCCCCCACAGATTCGTTGCAATGGTATCTTGTTGCAGATGAGTCGCCCCCCACAGATACGTTGCAATGGTCTCATGTTGCAGATAGTGGCCCCCCACAGATTCATTGCAATGGTATCTTGTTGCAGATGAGTCGCCCCCCACAGATTCGTTGCAGTGGTCTCATGTTGCAGATGAGTCGCCCCCACAGATTCGTTGCAATGGTCTCTGTTTGCAGATGAGTCCACCCCCACAGATTCATTGCAATGGTCTCTTGTTGCAGATGAGTCGCCCCCCACAGATTCGTTGCAATGGTCTCATGTTGCAGATGAGTCGCCCCCCACAGATTCGTTGCAATGGTCTCTTGTTGCAGATGAGTCGCCCCCACAGATTCGTTGCAATGGTCTCTTGTTGCAGATGAGTCGCCCCCCACAGATTCGTTGCAATGGTCTCTTGTTGCAGATGAGTCGCCCCCACAAGATTCGTTGCAATGGTCTCTTGTTGCAGATGAGTCGCCCCCACAGATTCGTTGCAATGGTCTCTTGTTGCAGATGAGTCGCCCCCCACAGATTCGTTGCAATGGTCTCTTGTTGCAGATGAGTCGCCCCCACAGATTCGTTGCAATGGTCTCTTGTTGCAGATGAGTTGCCCCCCACAGATTCGTTGCAATGGTCTCTTGTTGCAGATGAGTCGCCCCCCACAGATTCGTTGCAATGGTCTCTTGTTGCAGATGAGTCGCCCCCCACAGATTCGTTGCAATGGTCTCTTGTTGCAGATGAGTCGCCCCCACAGATTCGTTGCAATGGTCTCTTGTTGCAGATGAGTCGCCCCCACAGATTCGTTGCCGCAATTCCTCCGAGGAGCAGCTGTTTGCTGAGACACAGAATGCTGTCTACGACCCGCTGAACTTTGTCCTCACGCAGGCTGATAACTCAGGCATTGTATCCCTGACTTTCTCGGTCAACCGTCTGATCATCGATCGATACAGCATTGGTCGTACCCACACCGTCAAGATCGATGCCAGTGACCCTGCTGGCAACTCCGACTCCTGTCTGGTTCAGTTCAAGGTTACAGGTGAGTAACAAAAACAGTAAAAGTGATAAGAACTTGACTTTTTGTAGCGCTTTCTAAAATCTCAAAGCACTTCACAATAACAAAAGCACACATGTATGTGGCTACCTTCCTACCCATGCCATGCCATTCCACCCATGATAAAGCACATGTATACAAGTGTGCACTAAACACATACACACAACGCACACGCACACCACACGCACACACACACCACACCACACACGCCACACCACACACCACACCACACACACACCACACACACACACACACACACACCCAGCCACACATCCACACACACACACACACACGACACACACATACTCACACACACACACACACAACACACACACACACACACACACACACACACACACACACACACACACACACACACCACACACACACACACACACCACACACACACACACACACACCACACACACACACACACACACACACACCACACACACACACACGACACACACACACACACACACACACACACACACACCACTCACACACTCACACACACACAAACCACACACACACACACACTCAGACACACATACACACACACACACACACACTCACACACACACACACACACACACACACACACACACACACACAGAGGAATGATTTACTTTGAGAGATGGAGATAGGCCATGAAAGCATGGTTTGTGCATCAGATATACTAAAGCTCTTCCGCTTTGTCTCTCTGTTGAATTTTGTCATCCGTAGTAGAACAGAGAAACCTTGATGAGACAGACATGACTAGAAGTTAACCCTGTCTGTACTATGGACCGCGTATGAGGTTCTTATTTTTACAACCTATGTATACTAAGGACCCCATATGCAGTCCAAAGCTTTTGAATTTTTCTCCGAAGTGGGCGAACCTTTTGTACGAAACTACTTGTTACAGCTAGCTCCTGCATACTGATTAGAGTGCAGGCGTACTGGTACTTGGGCTTTGCAAGCTGAATGCTCGCTAGCAGATGCTTTTCACACCACGTCACCAGTTTGGCTTGGCTTGACGTGGCAACGTGACGTTGTCTGCTATTCTGTCATGCACGCATGGTGAAAGAAACACTACAAATTTCCATTACAATGTGACTGAAGCCCTTGAATTGTTGCTAACAGTTGAATAATATCAGGGTATAAAACCAGTTAATTAATGTAAATTCTTTGTTCATAGGGTGTGTACCACCCCTATTTCTACATGACACGCAGAATCTCAATTTCTTTGCCATGCATACTGTCTTGCCAAATAAGCAGAAAAATAACTTTGCTATATTGTTTGTGGTTTCTCAATCATTTATGAACATAACTTGAAAAAATCACGTCTGTGTTTATTCATTGTTTTTTCATGATGTTAAAAAGATATGTCTAGAAATGGTCGGTTTCCTGGGAAGTAAGGGGAGATAATAGCTAGTATAGAATGAGTTAAGAAAACGTGATAGAGTGATGTTCCAGTAACGAATTGGAAGGAAACACAGATAGCTTTGTACATTATCTTTTGTTCAGTGGAGCTCTTTAAAGGGAGGTAAACAGTACTGAATGTGTTCTTTAAAGATGAGTTTAGCAGCAGAATTTTGAACCTTTTGGAGATGGGTCACTTTTGCATATGAATATGAACTGCACATCAAGCACAGTGTCAGAAAAAAAGGAATTGTGAAGGTGTTATATGACTGCACAACAGACACAAGAAAAGACAACAGAATTCCCGTCAGTCTGTTTTCTTCTGTCTCACCATCTGTTGAGGGCCATCTCCACATGTTTAACATAGTACAAAATACGGATGAAAGGTCAGTAGAAAATTGATTGGTATGATCCATTTCAATTGAGCATGGAAACTGTAAAGCAAAAGGGACATAACGACAGACGGATACTCAGCTGTACCTGAGGTATTCCTTAAGGGAGATACTGTCATTAGGATTGTACCATAATGCCCTTCAGTTAGCTGCCAGATCCTGTCTGCAGGTCGTCAAAACAAACTTCAACAGTTTGTGTTATGCTTTGTTGTGCAGGCCCGCCGTGTTTGCCGTGGACCCTCAACGTGAATGATGCAAACATGACCTGCTTTCAGCAGTCCAACAATGGCTACCGTTGTGACGTCCAGTGTAAAACTGGCTTCAAATTCTCTGAGGATCCCGACTTGAACATACTGTCCATCTCCTGTAACTATGGGAGTAACTGGGATCGTGCACCGCCAATCTGTACTCGTAAGTGATGACTAAGGTTTTGATAGCAGATTAGTTTTAGATCTCCTGGAGAGTGTTCACAACAGGCATCAGTGTTCTCAGTTAAATCTGTATTAGATCTCATGGATACTGCCCAAAACAGGCATCAGAGAGGTGTCAGTTCGATGTGTATTAGATCTCATGGCTACTGTCCAAAACAGGCATCAGAGAGGTGTCAGTTCGATGTGTATTAGATCTCATGGATACTGCCCAAAACAGGCATCAGAGAGGTGTCAGTTAGATGTGTATTAGATCTCATGGCTACTGTCCAAAACAGGCATCAGAGAGGTGTCAGTTACATCTGTATTAGATCTATTGGGTACTGTCCAAAACAGGCATCAGAGAGGTGTCAGTTAGATGTGTATTAGATCTCATGGCTACTGCCCAAAACAGGCATCAGAGAGGTGTCAGTTAGATCTGTATTAGATCTATGGATACTGTCCAAAACAGGCATCAGAGAGGTGTCAGTTAGATCTGTATTAGATCTCATGGCTACTGTCCAAAACAGGCATCAGAGAGTTTCAGTTAAATCTGTATTAGATCTCATGGATACTGTCCAAAACAGGCATCAGAGAGGTGTCAGTTACATCTGTATTAGATCTATTGGTACTGTCCAAAACAGGCATCAGAGAGGTGTCAGTTAGATTGTATTAGATCTCATGGCTACTGCCAAAACAGGCATCAGAGAGGTGTCAGTTAGATCTGTATTAGATCTATTGGATACTGTCCAAAACAGGCATCAGAGAGGTGTCAGTGAGATCTGTTATTAGATCTCATGGATACTGTCCAAAACAGGCATCAGAGAGGTGTCAGTTAGATCTGTATTAATCTATTGGATACTGTCCAAAACAGGCATCAGAGAGGTGTCAGTTAGATCTGTATTAGATATCATGGATACTGTCCAAAACAGGCATCAGAGAGTTTTCAGTTAAATCTGTATTAGATCTCATGGCTACTGTCCAAAACAGGCATCAAAGGGGCATCATCAAGACCAGTTGACTATTTAGGTTTCACCATGGGTTTGGGTCATTGATTATGACCTTGCTCTCAAAGATGATTAAATCTGGTGAAGAAAAACAAAACTATATAAAAAAAGGATAAAGAAGGCAGTGTAGCTGTGCTGCCACCATAACTGGCCATTTTTATTTTTAGGAAGAGGGCAGATGGCTACAAAAGCATGGCCATATCTTGTGACAGTTATTTATCACCTTCTCTGTGACAGTTATTTATCACCTTCTCTGTGACAGTTATTTATCACCTTCTCTGTGACAGTTATTTATCACCTTCTCTGAGAAATGTTAGCTCCAACATCCCTCCCAGTTTGCCACCTCAGTTGCCATTGTTACTGGAGAAAGGCATTACTGGTTATTACCAAAAGTAACTGCGGACACATAATATATATATTTTTTTTAGCCAAGGTGACCGGTCAGATAGCATAATCTCACCTATTTCAAATAAGTCTTCATGGATCTGCAGTTTCACAACTGAATCAATGGTTGGTCCAGTGTTCAAGCTCATTCTGCGTCTGTGATGTGAGGCAGGCATGTATCTTGTCAAATTTAAGATTTATTTGGGACTTACACATTTCAGCCCTTTTTTTTTTTTCTTAAGCATCTATCCATTCACCCTCACCCAAATCCTGCAGTGAAGAAAGAAAGCATTTGCTTGATCACATTAAACAAATCACAGTACTACATAACCTTCCCTTTTTCCTCTACCCCTGATCCAGTTTGCACATTGGGTGCCCCGCCCTTTCCTGTTCCTTACAACCTGTGAAGGAAAACTTCACTGCAACTTTTGAAGTATCTCTGAAGAGCAGAAGGAAATGTCACAATGACGCAGGTCTTGTTGTTAGTATCAGAAGCACTTGGCTGGGATAACTGAGAGTGAAAGCCATGATTGGTGACAGAGATAAGATGGGTTGACATGATTGCTGACAGAGATGATGTGGGTTGACAGGTTTGGACTCATAGTGAAACCTGCTGTAGGATGTTTCATATGATTCTGACTGAAACCAGTGAATCATTAGATTAAGCGTAGGTTGCGCAAAAAAAAAAAAAAAAAAAAATCTCATGTTTGGTATGTTTTCAGTTAATTACATACAGTATGAGTCTGAAATTAGTATTGTGATACATACTATGTTTTCAGCTTATTACCATACAAATTGACCTTTATACTAACATTGAGATTCATGTTACATTTTCATCTTGCTACTTTTCAGCTTGGCAGTTCATAATGTATTATGAAATGTAATATGTTTAGTTTATTACTATGAAACATGATAATTTTAGCCAGTATTATCAGATGTGCTGTGTTTTCAGATTGTTACTATATAAAATGATTGGTGTAATAACTGTGCGGTGAAGCATTGAGACGTTTTCATGAGAAGATCTCAGGTTTGAGTTCTGATGTTACCTGAAGGGCAAAGTGCGAGCTGGATGTTCTGATCTTCCACAACACCTGCACACCTGAGAGAGGCTGAATCTGCTTTGTGTGAAGCACCCTGTTCAGTTTCAGACTTAAGAGAGGCTGAATCTGCTTTGTGTGAAGCACCCTGTTAAGTTGCAGACCTAAGAGAGGCTGAATCTGCTTTGTGTGGTGAAGCACCGTGTTCAGTTTCAGACCTAGGAGAGGCTGAATCTGCTTTGTGTGAAGCACCGTGTTCAGTTGCAGACCTAAGAGAGGCTGAATCTGCTTTGTGTGAAGTAGCACCCTGTTCAGTGGCAGACCCCCTTAGTAGAGGCTGTGTAATTCCGTGTCGGTGTTTGCTGGGTCGTGGAAACAAACTGTCCAGTTTACACCAGGACGCTTGGAGAGGAGAGGAGTAGCATCGAGTCATTCCTAAATGCTGTGATCAAGACTCCGATAGCAACAACACTGTGTGTGTCATGGCACCCCTGTGACACTGGTTGATAGAATGCTAGGATGGTGCAAAGCATTGCCAGGCCAAAGTAACTTCAAATACCAATCATCACAACGCATGTTTTGTTTTCAGCTTATTACTACACAAACTATAGTCTGGCTTTCCGAATGCAGTACCAGACTCGAGAAAATCCGTCTCTTCAGTGTCAAAGCAGCTACACGACGGAGTTGACAGGGAAGCTGGCGACGTTGACCCGTGATCTGACCTCACTGTGCAGCAGTGTCTCTCCCCAAGTGACTGTGTTCTCTGCAGCCAACATTAATCCAGTGTCTGTTACTGCCTACAATGATGGGGTCAGTACGTGTGTGTCTGTGTGTGTGTGTGTTGGTGTGTGTGTGTGTGTGTGTGTGTGTGTGTGCTGTATTTAGGTTTAATGACTAGGTGTGAGTTTATACATGTTTGCATGTGCGTGTGCCTGTGTTTGTTATCTATGAGTGTATGTGTGTATAAATGACAGAGAGTTCTAGTGAGGGTCATTCAATACTGCATACAGTATCACTCCTTCAATACTGCACACAGTATCACTCCTTCAATACTGCACACAGTATCACTCCTTCAATACTGCACACAGTATCACTCCTTCAATACTGCACACAGTATCACTCCTTCAATACTGCACACAGTATCACTCCTTCAATACTGCACACAGTGTCACTCATTCAATACTGCACACAGTATCACTCATTCAATACTGCACACAGTATCACTCAAAGTAGGTGTATGGCACTAGTTTTGCCTGGTAAATATCATGAACCTCCCCAAAACAAACAAACAAAAAACAAAATGAAACAAAAAAACTTTTTTTAAAGCAAAATTAATTGTGCTCCTCAAATCATACCCCTTTTTTTCCATCATACTGCCTCCTTCTGCCTGTTCTTTTTTTTAAGTGTAATAAATGTCCTCACAGGTCTTGCACATGTATGGCCCAGTGTCCTTATGTTAATGAACTTGCCCCACATGGCCCAGTGTCCTTATGTTAATGAACTTGCCCCACAGATCTATGCCTTACACATGTATGGCCCAGTGTCCTTATGTTAATGAACTTGCCCCACAGATCTAGGCCTTGCACATGTATGGCCCAGCCTCCTGATGTTAATGAACTTGCCCCACAGATCTATGTGCAAGGTATGGCCCAGTGTCCTTATGTTAATGAACTTGCCCCACAGATCTATGTGCAAGTGTATGGCCATTGCCCCATCCTGTTATGTTAATGAACTTGCCCCACAGATCTAGGCCTTGCACATGTATGGCCCAGTGTCCTTATGTTAATGAACTTGCCCCGCATGACCCAGTGTCCTTATGTTAATGAACTTGCCCCACAGATCTAGGCTTTGCACATGTATGGCCCAGCCTCCTTACGTTAATGAACATGCCCCACAGACCTAGACCTTGCACATGTATGGCCCAGTCTCCTTATGTTAATGAACTTGCCCCACAGATCTATGTGCAAGGTATGGCCCAGTGTCCTTATGTTAATGAACTTGCCCCACATGGCCCAGCCTCCTTATGTTAATGAACTTGCCCCACAGATCTAGGCCTTGCACATGTATGGCCCAGCCTCCTGATGTTAATGAACTTGCCCCACAGATCTAGGCCTTGCACATGTATGGCCCAGCCTCCTGATGTTAATGAACTTGCCCCACAGATCTATGCCATCATTCGTCTGGACCTGGAGACCGTCTCAGGCCCTGGCAGTGAGTCGGCCATCAGTCAGTGCGTCAACATTGTGTCCACGGCTTTCGCATCGGTCAGTAGCAGTCTGGACGCCATTCGCTCGCTCAGCGGTCAGGGCGGATGCGCAAGGTCAGAGTTGGTGCGCTACGGAAACAAGACGCAGAGCTCCATCAACTGCCAGAACAACCAGGAGAGTCGAGTGGAACCTTCCACGGGACGCTACCAGTGTGGTGGGTAGTTTTAACTCATTTTGAACCAGTAGGGGATTGTTGTGTTCAGAGTGTTACAACACGGCCAGTGATAAGTGCACTTGGATAGGAATGTCATGGTCAACACTGGACATCAGCAGAGGCCACTGACAGAGTGGTTAGTGTGTCCTGCATGTTTAATCACTGTTACAGTGACTGGACATAGGCCATGACAGAGTGTTAGTGTGTCCTGTATGTGTTAATCACACTGTTACATTGACTGGACATAGGCCACTGACAGAGTGTTAGTGTGTCCTGTATGAGTTAATCACTGTTACAGTGACTGGACGTCGCCATAGACCACTGACAGTGTTATTGTGTCCTGTATGTAAATCTGAAATAAATGTTAGCGAACCGCCCAAAAAACTTGGACAAATGAATCACAAGACAAAACACGACGCGTTTCGACCTCTTAGGTCTTCTTCAGGCAAGATACAAACAGTTATTACAACAAAAATGAACGGGGGAGGGGAAAGGGTAAGGATGAAGGGGATGAGGCGGGGGGGGAGGGGGGGGGGTATAGTGATGCGCATTAGTGATTCTGATGTTGGGAGAGCGGGGCAGAGGGGGCTGGGAAAGTGGGAAGGTGTAGCTGAGTTTAATTCTCTTGAGTTCAGTTCACAGCCTTGCCGTGTGTTTAACTCTCAGAAAATAGAATTTGTGTTATTTGCAGAGTCCATGCATGGTTTACTTTGATTGTATGATATTCATATTTAACGGAAATGTTAAGAGTCTAATGACTTTTGAACATTAAACCATCTCTCTCTCTCTCTCCTCTCCTCTCTCTCTCTCTCTCTCTCTCTCTCTCTCTCTCTTATGTTTCCCATATTCATCAGTTTTTTTCTTTGTTTCTTTCTGCATACACAGGCTGATACTCCTGCGGACACTGCCTGTTTAAGACAGGCAGTGGAGTTTTGTGTGTATGACCGTTTTTTATCCTGCCATTAAGGCAGCCATAGTCCATCTTCGGAGAAGCCATATTCATCAGTAATACGTGTCCTTGTGTTTTCCCACATTGGACCGCACACTGCACACAACAGACAGCAGAGCGGATCTTCAGTGTGCTGAAGATTGTCTCTGGGGAACACTCAGTACAATTGTCCATTACTCACACCATGCTGTGTATGCATGTAGAAAGTGCCTGGTGTTGGTGTTGATGCCAGCAAAACTACTTTGTGTTTGTAGCGACAGACTGAAAATGCATATGTTCAACACGATGATGTATAGTCCATCCTATGGATGTGTTCTTTTATTTTTTTTTCTGTTTCACTCTAAAGTGTTCTCTTTTTTCTGTTTCTCTCTAAAGTGTTCTCTTTTTTCTGTTTCCTCTAAAGTGTTCTCTTTTTTCTGTTTCACTCTAAAGTGTTCTCTTTTTTCTGTTTCTCTTAAAGTGTTCTCTTTGTTCTGTTTCATCTAAAGTGTTCTCTTTTTTCTGTTTCTCTCTAAAGTGTTCTCTTTTTGTTTCTCTTAAAGTGTTCTCTTTTTTCTGTTTCTCTCTAAAGTGTTCTCTTTTTTCTGTTTCTCTCTAAAGTGTTCTCTTTTTTCTCTGTTTCATCTAAAGTGTTTTTTTTTTCTGTTTCTCTCTAAAGTGTTTCTTTTTTTCCTGTTTCATTCTAAAGTGTTTCTTTTTTTTCTGTTTCCTCTAAAGTGTTCTCTTTTTTTCCTGTTTCACTTCTAAAGTGTTCTTTTTTTTCTGTTTCTCTCTAAAGTGTTCTCTTTTTTCTGTTTCTCTCTAAAGTGTTCTTCTCTTTTTTTGTTTCTCTTTAAAGTGTTCTCTCTTTTTTTTTTATGCTAAAGTGCTTCTGTTTATTGTTTTATTTGCTGTCTAAAGTGTTTTTTTTTTTGTTTTTTAAAGTGTTCTTTTTTTTCTGTTTCACTCTAAAGTGTTCTCTTTTTTTCTGTTTCACTCTAAAGTGTTCTCTTTTTTTTCTGTTTCACTCTAAAGTGTTCTCTTTTTTCTGTTTCACTCTAAAGTGTTCTCTTTTTTCTGTTTCACTCTAAAGTGTTCTCTTTTTTCTGTTTCACTCTAAAGTGTTCTCTTTTTTTTCTGTTTCACTCTAAAGTGTTCTCTTTTTTCTGTTTCACTCTAAAGTGTTCAAGTGTTCTCTTTTTTTTGTTTCTCTCTAAAGCATGCTGTGCGTGTAAAACTCATTCCTATTGAGTTTGGTATGTAAAGAAAGCTTAGTTTATTGGATTTTATTTGCATGGTAGCACCACAGAATTTGAATTTTTTTTTTTTTAAGCAGACAGGTGTGGAGTTTTATATCATCACCCTGTTTTGTGAAGTGAGTGGCCCATGCCAAGGCAATGTGTTATTGCCTTTCATGTGCATGCTAAACAGCGGCGTGTCAGTTAATTCAATTCAGAAAGAGGGAGTCTGCCATTGCTGTTGTACTTGTTACTACTGTGCAATCATGGGCTACATTTCAGCGTTACTACCAGTTGAATGCGATGAAGACAAGGGAAAGAGATCCGTGTGCTGGTGTTTGGTGTCAGCGTGTTACTACCAGTTGAATGCGATGAAGACAAGGGAAAGAGATGCCGTGTGTTGGTGTTTAGTGTCAGTGCTGAACTCTTTCAACTGGATCAGCACCAACTGAAAGCTGGCTTCAGATGGGCCTGTATGAATGCCCTTCTGTTCATAGATAAAACACTCTTCTTTTTCTGAAAAAATCAAAGGGGCATGCTGTGATTTTTCATGTATTGCAGTCAGGAGATTATTGTATGAATTGTTAATATTATTGTTGTTGTCCACTCTGTTGTTGTGTGTTGTGATCATTACTGCTGTCCTTTGTCAGTTCCTTACCATCTTGATCAAGACTGCGATCATCATGAGTGTGGTCCATATTGTGGTTGTTGTGGTTTCAGTGTCGTGCATTCCTGGCTACACCAGCGCCGTTGGCTCCAAGTGCACGGGGTGTGGTGAGGGGTCCTACTATGACAGCGCCACACGATCCTGTCAGTTCTGCCCCTCGGGGACAAGGTCCCAGCAGTTCGCTGCTCGCAACATCGAGGAATGTTACTGTAAGTGCCCTGTTTGAGGTCTGTCTTGGCCTTTTCATAACACCTTTATGCTTAGAGAGACAGAATGAAGCTGCACAAATATTCCTGTATCATTTGTGGTAATGTATTTGAAAATATATACCATACTTTTCAAGCTGTGAGCTATTTTTTTTTTTTTTCTAAACTCTAACCCCTACTGTTGCTACACTATTAGCAGCCTATTTACGGATATTTCCAATTTTGTTCTTAACTCGACATAGAGTTAGCTTCTCCTGATCTGCTGTTGATTGGCCAAACTTACATGTTTGCAGAAATCAAATGTCATTGCTTTTTTACAGGAAGAATGATACATTCAAGAAGAACATGCCAAGTCAGTGTCAGCTGATATTATTTTTGCTTGATCAGTGGTTCGTCAGCATCACACATACACACTAGCTGTTCAGTGCCACTGTCTCAGCGACCATTCTCTCCCTTTGTACATTACTTGCCTATCTACAGTTACAGGAAGCAAAATACAGTGAAAGTTAAATACAAAAAAAGTTTAAAACTGTAGTTGTATGCTTAACTCTAACACAAGTCGATGGATCAAAGTGAACAGGCCTCCAACGAGGCCTCAAACACCTCAAGTTCAGGTTCACGAATATTGAAGATGTAAGTTTTGATTTCAGAGGAGGACGAGACTGCTAAGAATGAAGATAGCAAGGTAGTACCACACAGTGGGCTCCTAGAAACTACAGATCTGGAGTCACTGGCTTTTCACAAGGAACTTGAGGAGAATGTTACTGCGTACATGTAACTTCTGTGTAACACAGCAGAATCAAGGACTGGGTCTGCTATAGTCTACAACCACCGGCTGACTTTGTCGTTGTTTTCGTGTGTATGAAAACTAGCATGGAAGCTGTTGTTATGTTAACCATAAATCTCATTCTTCTTCATCTAGCAATATGTCGATGTGTGTATCCCAGCCACTCTGACCTCACTGTGGCCTGCTGATGGCTGACTGTTGCAGTGCACTGCCCCTTCGGCTACGTGTCCAGCACCGGGGAGGCCCCCTGCACTCCCTGCCCTGAGCACACCTACTCCCTGAACCGCACTTCTGCGCTGCCTGCCCCCTGGCCTCTTCACACGGGGCGACGCTCAGGGCTACGAATCAAGCTGTCGGAGTGAGTGTCATGCCACTTGGTCGCAGAGGAGGGAAGAGATTTGTCTACTCATGCAATTTCGCTGTATTTTGTATGCGTGTTTGGCAAATATATAGGATGAATATGTTGAACTGAATAAAGAAATACATTGATAAAAAATCTCGATAGGATGTTCTTGACCAGGAGATCTCGACAGGATATTCTTGAGCAGGAGATAACCATGGCAGAGGCTTTGACCAATTCTTGCTGACTTTCACAGGTGAAATGAGATTAGGCAGTGTCTGTTTCTTCAACAAAATGCCCTGAAATGTTGAGAAAAAAAAACAAAAAAACTGGCAAGAGAGAATGAGCTTGTGCCAAAGTGTGCTGATGAATCAGGTTTTTAGGTAATTTGTATTAGAGAGAATCTATTTTCCCATAATTAATGCAAGATCAGATAGTTGCTGCATGCAAAAGCCTTGAATGAACGTGCCTCTCCTTTCCCCCTCCCCTTGCCCCCTCCCCTTGCCCCTCCCTTCTCTTCCCTCTCTCCCAGCTTCTACTGAAATGTGTACGCACTCTGTATAAAATGCACCCATTTTTGTTCAAAAGTACACCAGCAGCAGTCTTGGAGTACACAGGTCTGAAAGAAGAGGATGACGAGAGGAGGGTGTGAGAGTGATGTGAAATAGAAAGCTCAGTGGTGTCACAACAAGGCAGCAGGTTTACAGGGTAACACAGAGTGATGTGAAATAGAAAGCTCAGTGGTGTCACAACAAGGCAGCAGGTTTACAGGGTAACACAGAGTGATGTGAAATAGAAAGCTCTGTGGTGTCACAACAAGGCAGCAGGTTTACAGGGTAACACAGAGTGATGTGAAATAGAAAGCTCTGTGTGTCACAACAAGGCAGCAGGTTTACAGGGTAACACACAGTGATGTGAAATAGAAAGCTCATGTGGTGTCACAACAAGGCAGCAGGTTTACAGGGTACACACAGTGATGTGAAATAGAATTAGCTCTGTGATGTGTAAAACAAGGGTACAAAAGCAGGTTTACAGGGTAACACAGAGTGATGTGAAATAGAAAGCTCGTGGTGTCACAACAAGGCAGCAGGTTTACAGGGTAACACAGAGTGATGTGAAATAGAAAGCTCTGTGGTGTCACAACAAGGCAGCAGGTTTACAGGGTAACACAGAGTGATGTGAAATAGAAAGCTCTGTGGTGTCACAACAAGGCAGCAGGTTTACAGGGTAACACAGAGTGATGTGAAATAGAAAGCTCTGTGGTGTCACAACAAGGCAGCAGGTTTACAGGGTAACACAGAGTGATGTGAAATAGAAAGCTCTGTGGTGTCACAACAAGGCAGCAGGTTTAAGGGTAACACAGGGTTATGTGGTGTCGGCAATTTAAGGGTAACAGCAGTGTGTGAATAGAAAGTTTGGGTTTACAACAAGGCAGCAGGTTTACAGGGTAACACAGAGTGGTGGTCATGGTGCAGTGTGCGATTTCCAGCTGTGTGAAACATCAGGTGCTGAAGTTGTATGTCATTGTTAGTGTAGGAAACTCCTTGCAAACCACATTGATACTATGGGTGTGTGTGTGTGTGTGTGTGTGTGTGTGTGTGTGTGTGTGTGTGGTGTGTGTGTGTTTGTGTCCGTGACTGGTGCATGAAAGTGCTGGGTTTATGGTAAGAAGTTGGGTTTAGCTTGATGTTTGTGAGACTTAGTATCTGCTTCTGCTCATGCCCATGTGTGGGGCAGTAGCATGAGTTTGGTTAGTAGCTGTGTGTGTGTGACAGAGAAAAGGTGCTGTTGTACAAGGTCTTTCAGTTTAATGTCTGTGTACTAGCTGTGTGTGTGATAGAGAAAAGGCACTGTGTACAAGGTCTTTCAGTTTATGTCTGTGTACTAGCTGTGTGTGAGACAGAGAAAAGGCCCAGTCGTACAAGGTCTTTCAGTTTAATGTCTGTGTACTAGCTGTGTGTGTGATAGAGAAAAGGCGCTGTTGTACAAGGTCTTTCAGTTTTATGTCTGTGTACTAGCTGTGTGTGAGAAGAGAAAAGGCCTGTCGTACAAGGTCTTTCAGTTTAATGTCTGTGTACTAGCTGTGTGTGAGACAGAGAAAAGGCCCTGTCGTACAAGGTCTTTCAGTTTTATGTCTGTGTACTAGCTGTGTATGTGTAATAGGGAAAAGGCACTGTCGTTCGAACTCTTTCAGTCTTATGCCTGTGTAGTGACGGTGAATGTGTAATTGTGAAAAGGCACTGCTATACAAGCTCTTTCAATCTTATATTTGTGTTGTAGCTGTGCACTTTTAATTAGGAAAAGGCGCTGCTGTACAAGCTTTACCACTCTTACATCTGTGTAGTAGCTCTGGATTGTAATAGAGAAAAGGCACTGCTGTACAAGCTCTTTCAATCTTTTGTACCAGCTCTCAGATCGATTTCTGTAAAGTCTGGTTCTAAGGGAAGGCTTGGATGTTGCTAAGGTAAATCTTTTGAAAGAAAGGCACCCACATGAAAGTTAATTGTAATGATTTATTTTCCATAAATAGAATTTTTTACAAATGTGGCCATTAGTGACTGGAATAAGTCCAAATAAAATGGCAGATCTCAAAGAAGATTAAAAAGGAGTTATGAAAGGATTGTAGTGGATTCTATGGGGTTTTGAAGGCGTTAAGGATTCTAGCTAATGCTTGGCTCTGTAACACAAAGTACAGAACATGTCATCATAAAGCGGTCATTTTTGCCAATAATCTGTCACAAGTTCTGTTCATGCGCATACCCAAACATTAGCATAAAAACGTTAAATGCATATGTGTGTGAATAGCTGTCAGAAACACGGATAGATACACGTGAGAACCTCTTAACTCTTTCATCCCTGCAACCCGGTTTTCCGGTTTGCAGAAATCTTACCCTTCCTTCCTGCAGCCCGGAAAACCGGGCAGCACAAAATCCCTCCTTTCCTTCCTGCAGCCCGGAAAATGGTTCTCGCGGTAAGCACTTTGAACTTCGCGCGAGTCGCGTCATCGGTACACGTCACGACCGGGTCGCTCGTGCGGCAGTGTTTACGAATGGAATGGATGCCAGACGGCCCCTACAGTGTGGGAAAATGGTCGCCGCTCTATTCTGGCCGGCTTGCTACAGCATACGTGGCAGTTCTTACTTTACACTTCTTTGTTTTTCTCTATAAATCCAGGAATGAAGGGAATACTCGTATTATAAGAATCTAGGAACAAGAGGAAGTAATGGTTCATAGAAAAGTAGGAATGAAAGAGTTAACAGAACGTTCATTCTTTTTCCTTGAATGAACATTTTGAATTCTGCGGGCAGGTGCTTGCGATGCAGGAACATTCTCCTATGATGGCCTGAGCCCATGCACGCAGTGCCCCCAGGGCTTTTACCAGTCCCAGAAAGGAACCAGCACCTGCACAGAGTGTGCCAGGGACCGCACTACAGAGTCCCGTGGCTCTACCAAGCTCAGCGACTGTGTGGATGCTGGTGAGTGAGGGCTGTGCTGTTGTATGGTCTGTACAGTGACAATTACCCTTCGTTTCTGGAACAGCGTCATCTTGCTGTCTTCACACACACACACACACACGCATGCACGCAACGCACGCACGCACGCACGCACACACACACACACATACTGTGTGGATGCTGGTGAATGAGGGCTGTGGTGATGTATGATCTGCACAATAACGGTTCCCTTTTCTCTGGAACAGTTTTAGCATGCTGTCGTCACACACACACACACACACACACACACACACACACACACACACACACACACACACACACACACGCACACACACATACACACACACCACACACACGCACGCACACACACATACACACACACACACACACCACGCACGCACACACACACACACACACACACACACACACACACACACACACACACACATACACACTATAACAAACATGGATTCCAGGTAATACAGTCAGTGGTTGAGGAAAGTGGAGGTGGGTGGGTGTGTTTTGAGGGCCCGGTGTTTCTCTGCTTTGCAAGGGTTTCCTCTTACAAACAATGGAGGTCTGATCGACTGGTGTGTGCAACAACAAGCCATCCCCAGTCACACCAGTCAAAACCCGATGTAATTAGTGTGAAAACCACTTTCTTCTTTCGCAGTGTCTGCTCTGTACTCTGTCGCTGGGCTTGTCAGTGGTAAGGCCTTGACAGTGTCAGGAAATGGAGTGAGTGAGAGTGAAGATTGTTCAGTGGAAGGGGACGCAATCTTGGCTTGATGAGGACCTGTTTCTCTTGTCGTCTGCCTAACCCCACCCCATCTCTTGACCTCCCCCTTTCCAATGACAGTCTATGTAGATTACTACCAGAAAACGGATTGTTTTACTCACAAATGCTGAAATGCCATTGGGCGACCTAATGACATGCATGTGCTGTGTTACAGCTCAGAGAGTGTGCAACCCGAACCCATGTTTCAACGGAACCTGTGTTGTCATCAACCATGACTACAGCTGTCTGTGTTTCCCAGGTAAGTCTTTGTGTTCCCCAGGTAAGTCTTTGTGTTCCCCAGGTAAGTCTGTGTGTTCCCCAGGTAAGTGTGTGTTCCCCAGGGTAAGTCTTTGTGTTCCCCAGGTAAGTCTTTGTGTTCCCCAGGTAAGTCTGTGTGTTCCCCAGGTAAGTCTTTGTGTTCCCCAGGAAAGTCTTTGTGTTCCCCAGGTAAGTCTTTCTGTTCCCCAGGTAAGTCTTTCTCATTGGACACTGGTAGGACTTTGTCATTAGATGCTGGTAGGACTTCATCATTAGATGCTGGTAGGACTGTATCATTAGATGCTGGTAGGACTTATCATTGGATGCTGGTAGGACTATATCATTAGATGCTGGTAGGACTTTGTCATTAGATGCTGGTAGGACTTTGTCATTAGATGCTGGTAGGACTTTATCATTAGATGCTGGTAGGACTTTATCATTAGATGCTGGTAGGACTTTCTCAGTAGATGCTGGTAGGACTTTATTATTAGATGCTGGTATGACTTCATCATTAGATGCTGGTATGATTTCATCATTAGATGCTGGTATGACTTTATCATTTGATGCTGGTATGACTTTATCATTTGATGCTGGTATGACTTTATCATTTGATGCTGGTATAACTTTCTCATTAGATGCTGGTATGACTTCATCTTTAGATGCTGGTATGACTTTATCATTTGATGCTGGTATGACTTTATCATTTGATGCTGGTATGACTTTATCATTTGATGCTGGTATAACTTTCTTATTAGATGCTGGTATGACTTTATCATTAGATGCTGGTATGAATTTATGATTAGGTATTGGTAAGATTTTTCATTTGATGCTGGTATGACTTTATCCTTTAATGCTGTATAACTTTATCATTGATGCTGGTATGACTTTCGTTTGATTCCAATGCAACTTAATCATTGATATCGGTATGACTTTATCATTTAATGCTGTATGACCTTTTCATTTGATTCTGATACAGCTTTATCATTTGATGTCAGTATGACGTCATTTGATGCTGATAAGACTTTATCATTTGATGTCAGTATGACTGTCATTTGATGCTGCTAAGACTTTATCATTTGATGTCAGTATGACTGTCATTTGATACTGATAAGACTTTATCATTTGATCCTGTCTGGTTTGAATTTATTGTTTGGTGCTTTTTAGAGTCTGACTTGGAAAAAAAATTAGAAAAATATGTAATTTCAATTTCTTTTCCGTAGGAAGTATTCTTATTGCATAAAAATATTTAATGTTGGAGAAACCAGCATTTGAAACTTCTAACTTCATGTTAGCTTATTTCTAAATCCGTCTTTGTATCAGTGTGAATACAATTGTTGACAAAATAGATCAGGAGGTGAGTGCTAATGTTTGCCTTGTCAGTGTTCTTGCTTTCACACATCATTTGTTCAAATCTGACATTCTTTTGGAGTTGATTTGAGAAAATAGGACATACTGGCTAAAACCAACCAGTCTCTTTTCTATTTGTCTTGCCGTAAATCTTGAACCTTGTTGGTGAACTTCATAGATAAAATTATTATTATAGTCTCTTTCACAAGTGCAGTGCCCCTGAATGATTCAAAATTTCTTAGGTCTTGCTCATCAAAATGGCAAAAGCTGAAAAAAGATGCAGTTCTGAATGTTTCTGCTATCACCGTCACCATCACTACCATTCTGCTTTTCATCTTACTTTGGCATTTCTGAGGTGGTCATTGTACACCTGTTGCAGGTTACACGGGTCGGAATTGTCAGACGTTGATTAGACCCTGCGATTCCAATCCCTGCTTTAACGGTGCCTTCTGCAAGAATAAAAATAACAGCGATTATGAATGCGTCTGCACAAAGGGTCAGTTGTTTTTTGTTTATTTTCTTTTGTTTTGTTTTTCAGGATTGGGAGAATGATGGTGTTCCTCTCTTTCTTGTACAATTGTCATGTGCATTATATGCGAGTGCCATTAAAAGTGATTGCTACTAGCAAAATGGAAGCTGCTCTTCCTCAGTCATTCGACATTGCTGTTGGTGCCCCCCCCCCCCCCCCCCCCCCCTCTTCTCCCAACTTCCTCCTTTCTTCCCTAATTTTTTTTCGTTATGTATATGTGTCTTTGCCCTGTCAAAATGGATTGTTCAGCAGAATGTTCCCAGTGATGCTGTCTTGTTGCTGGAGGTTTTAATGTGTGCTACGGTTCTCCACATGGGTTTGCCATAATTACCCAAAAAAAAACTAGCATCCTGACCACCATTCAGAATCTAAGGGCGTAGGTGATCACATCAAGACTTGAGCCCCAGACTATTTAAGATGAGTGTGTGGTCCGCTAGACCATCGCCCACCTTTTAACATACCCCATTACAATGATGCTTTGACAGTTAAACAGGGGATGTAATGGACAATGGCGATGTCTCAGCATACCAGAATTAATCTTACCCTGCACCACAGCCCATCAGATGGTGTGGGAAAACCTCACTCTGCTCCACAGTCAGCTTCTGTGTGCACAGTCACAAAGACATAATGAATGCAGGAGTTGTAGTGCCAATTTGCAGTAGACTAGAAATCTTCAGTGAGCATGAAAACAGTGTCTGGGCTGTCATCCTCAGGGGAAAAAATATCCTGCAGTGGAAGATGTGGTTTCTTTTCATTC
Organism: Conus canariensis; assembly: GCA_033310375.1. Classification (NCBI taxonomy): domain Eukaryota; kingdom Metazoa; phylum Mollusca; class Gastropoda; order Neogastropoda; family Conidae; genus Conus; species Conus canariensis. Next base: position 48,540,764 of record CM065743.1, on the reverse strand, counting down.
ATGACTGGCATACAGAAGAGATGAAGGTATATACTATTTGCTGTACTAGTTTTCATCCTTGCAATTGTCCACCCTTCTTCTTGTTTTTGACAGCAATGACGTCAGGACGTAACTGTGAGAATGACGATGAAGACGATTGTGACGTTGGTCCCTGCCACAATTTTGGTGCCTGTCAGGACCGGATCGGCAGCCACATCTGCCTGTGTCCTTCCTTCTCCAACTACACCTATGCCTCGGGCCTGGCAGGCAGCGAGTGGGTGGATTTCATTCCCTTTGGTTTCTTTTTCTCTCGTTTGTCATGTTTTCATTTCCTTTGGTTTCTTTTTCTGTCTTTTTCTCTGCCTTTTGTTGTGATTTCATTTCCCTTTGGTTTCTGTTTCTGTCTGTTGTTGTGTTTTCATTTCCTTTGTTTCTGTTTCTGTCTGTTGTTGTGTTTTCATTTCCTTTGTTTCTGTTTCTGTCTGTTGTGTTTTCATTTCCTTTGTTTCTGTTTCTGTCTGTTGTTGTGTTTTCATTTCCTTTGTTTCTGTTTCTGTCTGTTGTGTTTTCATTTCCTTGGTTTCTGTTTCTGTCTGTTGTGTTTTCATTCGCTTTGTTTCTTTTTCTGTCTGTTGTTGTGTTTTAATTTCCTTTGTTTCTTTTTCTGTCTGTTGTTGTGTTTTCATTTCCTTTGTTTCTTTTTCTTTCTTTTGTTGTGTTTTCATTTCCTTTGTTTCTTTTCTGTCTTTTGTTGTGTTTTCATTTCCTTTGGTTTCTTTTTCTGTCTTTTGTTGCGATTTCATTCCCTTTGTTTCTTTTTCTGTCTGTTGTTGTGTTTTCCATTTCCTTTTGGTTTCTTTTTCTGTCTTTTGTTGAGTTTTCATTTCCTTTGTTTCCGTTTCTGTCTTTTGTTGTGTTTTCATTTCCTTTGTTTCTGTTGCTGTCTTTTGTTGTGTTTTCATTTCCTTTGGTTTCTTTTTCTGTCTTTTGTTGCGATTGCATTCCCTTTGTTTCTTTTTCTGTCTGTTGTTGTGTTTTCCATTTCCTTTTGGTTTCTTTTTCTGTCTTTTGTTGAGTTTTCATTTCCTTTGTTTCCGTTTCTGTCTTTTGTTGTGTTTTCATTTCCTTTGTTTCTGTTTCTGTCTTTTGTTGTGTTTTCATTTCCTTTGTTTCTGTTTCTGTCTTTTGTTGTGTTTTCATTTCCTTTGTTTCTGTTTCTGTCTTTTGTTGTGTTTTCATTTCCTTTGTTTCTGTTTCTGTCTGTTGTTGTGTTTTCATTTCCTTTGTTTCCGTTTCTGTCTGTTGTTGTGTTTTCATTTCCTTTGTTTCTTTTTCGGTCTTTTTCTCTGTCTTTTGTCGTATTTTCATTTCCTTTTGGGTTTTTTTTTCGATCTTTTTATGTCTTTTGTTTGTTCATATGTATGGAACGACCAGTTGACTGTGTGTTTGTGGACCTGCTGCAAACTGCAGAAAAAATGCGGAGAGAAAGTCAAAGCATTGACGTCATTGAAATGAATTTGCTGATTGGTGTGTTACTGTGTTCACTGACCACACAAGGCTGATTCAGCCTTTATTCCTTTCTGATTGATTGTGGTGTCTGCCCCCTCTCCCCTCCCCTTAGCTCTGGTGCTGCGTAAGAAGACACGAAAACCTACAAGAGCCAACATTCAGTGCCTATCTGCTGGAAGTGATATGTAATGTAATGATGCAAACAAGATCCAAGAATCCTGCAAATTCCTTAATTCCTTCACAAATGAAATTTGCATGCCTTCTTGGGATGTTCATATTTTATCCATGTATAGACCACTCGCCTGTTATTTCATTTACAGTTGTCTTAGAAACAGTTTCCAACAATGTTATTGCTTTTGAAGTAGTATTTTTCTTCCAGTCATTACTAAGTTGTTCTGTTTGTAATATGTGTTTTGAAGGAGCAGTGTTAGTTTATGAACTACACCAAAGAGTTATCACCCTTCAGTAAAGAAGAAGTGCAATATTTTTGCATATGTGTATTTATCATAAAGAGATTACAAAAAAGAAAAAGAATTCCACCAAGAAAGAGAGATATACTTAGATAAAGATGTGGAGATAGTCATGTTTATCTCATAGTGGCCATGAAGCATTTTGTAAGCTGTTATGCAGAGACAGATTTTAAACATATCCATAGATGTTACTTGCTGTATAAATGTTTTGCAGGTCATCTCCGAACAGTTTCAAAGAGTTGCGTTTTCTCAATTTCAGGAGCCTTAAACTAAAGCATTGCTGTCTTCCAGTCTTTAGTCACATTGATGATTCAACAGTGTTGTCTTAATTTTCTTTGTATTTCTTTCAAATCCTTTTTTGCCGTGAAGTTTAAGACCACTCCAGAAGCTGAGAGAGAGTGGTCAGTCTTAAGCTGGTGCCACTGTTGGAAAATTATACTTCCATCATCCAACAGTTTCACAAGAGAATTGTGGTCCTTTCATGTAATGACTTTACATCCAAAATAAGCTTAATCATAAAAGAAAAAAGATAAGCTCCAAAACAGGGGGACAAATATTCTGCTATGTCTGTATTACTGTACAGTTGTACTGAGCAGAGTACAGATTGTGGTATGTATTACTGTACAGCTGTACTGAGCAGAGTACAGATTGTGGTATGTCTGTGTTACTGTACAGTTGTACTGAGCAGAGTACAGATTGTGGTATGTCCGTGTTACTGTACAGCTGTACTGAGCAGAGTACAGATTGTGGTTTGTCTGTGTTACTGTACAGCTGTACTGAGCAGAGTACAGATTGTGGTGTGTCTGTCTTGCAGTACAGTTGTACTGAGCAGAGTACAGATTGTGGTGTGTCTGTATCACTGTACAGCTGTACTGAGCAGAGTACAGATTGTGGTATGTCTGTATCACTGTACAGCTGTACTGAGCAGAGTACAGATTGTGGTGTGTCTGCATCACTGTACAGCTGTACTGAGCAGAGTACAGATTGTGGGGTGTCTGCATCAATGTACAGCTGTACTGAGCAGAGTACAGATTGTGGTATGTCTGCATCACTGTACAGCTGTACTGAGCAGAGTACAGATTGTGGTGTGTCTGTATTGCTGTACAGCTGTACTGAACAGCGTACAGATTGTGGTGTGTCTGTATTGCTGTACAGCTGTACTGAGCAGAGTACAGATTGTGGTGTGTCTGTGTCACTGCACAGCTGTACTGAGCAGAGTACAGATTGTGGTGTGTCTGCATCACTGTACAGCTGTACTGAGCAGAGTACAGGTTGTGGTGTGTCTGCATTACTGTACAGCTGTACTGAGCAGAGTACAGATTGTGGTATGTCTGCATCACTGTACAGCTGTACTGAGCAGAGTACATATTGTGGTGTGTCTGTATTGCTGTACAGCTGTACTGAACAGCGTACAGATTGTGGTGTGTCTGTATTGCTGTACAGCTGTACTAAGCAGAGTACAGATTGTGGTGTGTCTGTGTCACTGCACAGCTGTACTGAGCAGAGTACAGATTGTGGTGTGTCTGTATCACTGTACAGCTGTACTGAGCAGAGTACAGATTGTGGTATGTCTGTATTGCTGTACAGCTGTACTGAGCAGAGTACAGATTGTGGTGTGTCTGTATCGCTGTACAGCTGTACTGAGCAGAGTACAGATTGTGGTGTGTCTGTATCGCTGTACAGTTGCACTCAGCTCAGAGACCCTTGCCAAGAAGACCCCTGTCAGAATGGAGCCACCTGTGACAACCGTGGCAGCATTCGCCGCAAGTGTTTCTGTGCTGACGGCTATGAGGGGGAGTCCTGTCAGATTGATAAAGGTTGGTGTGTGTTGGTGTGCATGTATACAGCACTCTGCTTTCCTTCCTCAGTTTAATCATTGCATGTTTCACGTGGTATCAGGTGAAGAATAAGATGTAGAGGTTTGTGTTTGCTTTGAGTGATGACATGTGTAACATGAAGGCATGCATGTGTATAGACGTGTGTATTTGTGGTTGTTTGATCATGTGTGTGTGTGTAGGTGTGTGTGTGTTTGTGTATATTTGTGTGTGTGTGTGTGTGTGTGTGTGTGTGTGTGTGTGTGTGTACAGATCAGATGTGTGTTTACAGCTCTGTGTGTGACATAGTGTGTGAATTTGTATGATTCTGCATATAAATGTGTGTGGTTGCAACTGTGTGTATAACCACCTGTGTGTTTGTTGGTCTGAGTGTGAATACATGTGTATTTATATGTACAAGTGTGCATGTATATGTGCGTACTTGAAATGTGTACATGCATGAACATAGATGTTTGTGTAAATGTATCTATAAATGAGAATACGGCAAACGGCTCAATGTACAACAGCTCAAACTAACAACTTCACCTTCACCCCCCCCCCCTCCCTTCCCCTTTCCTGCCCAGAATACTGCCAGACAGACAACCCTTGTCAGAACGGCGCCCAGTGTCAGGACGGCATCGGGCCTCAGGTGACCTGTACCTGCCTGCCAGGATACACGGGGGACCGCTGTGAGGTGCGCCTGGACCTGTGCAGCCCCTCCACCTGTGGCCTCTATTCCAGCTGTGTCGACATCTACACCAGCAGCTCCAGCAACGTGCAGTGCTAGTGCAGCCAGGGCTTCACCGAAGGTCAGTGAGGGACGTGGGTGGAGTTGCTGCGTTCCATCGCTAACACTTTTTTCTTCTATATTTCCTTTTTTCTGAATTTTTACTTTAGCACCTAACCTGGATTACTTGTTCATGTTGACAGTACAAACAGCCCAGTAAAGTGGTTGAACAACACCCAACCGCTTTTGACTTCAACTTTCATCATCACCCACAAACAGACAGACAGACACACACGCACGCCATTCACAACCAAATACATAAATCCTGTTTGGCAGCCTTGGTCTGCATGCAGGGTATTTAAGTTTGGTGTATTGAACATGATGCTGTAACGTCAGTCTCAGTCCCTCCATCCACTATCCTGTATACACATGACATACAACTGTTCCCATTTTTAAGCACCTATATACATCTATAATTAATGCATGTTGTTGAAACGCATAGTGAACGGACACATGACATACAACTGTTCCCATTTTTAAGCACCTGTGGACATGTGTGATTAATGCATGTTGTTGAAACGTATAGTGAACGGACACATGACATACAACTGTTCCCATTTTTAAGCACCTGTGGACATGTGTGATTAATGCATGTTGTTGAAACGTATAGTGAACGGACACATGACATACAACTGTTCCCATTTTTAAGCACCTATGGACATGTGTGATCAATGCATGTTGTTGAAACACACAGTGAATGGAGTATGCCAGCTGATTGTCATCGACGCCTGCAAGTCATCGCCCTGTGAGAACAACTCCACCTGTCTGCGTGATGGCAATGGCTACCAGTGCCGCTGTCTGCCTGGCTATGAGGGAGCCAACTGCCAGCACAACGTGGACGACTGCCAGTCCATCCCCTGTCAGAATGGCGGCCGCTGTGTCGATGGGCTGAACGGCTTTCAGTGTGACTGTCCAGCTGACACGACAGGTGAGTGGGGCACGCCAGGTGGATCTTGACCAGGATGAAGTTACAGAGGTGTAGCAGGTAGTCATTGATGTGTTGGAAGTGCGACGTGTGGTCGTTGGTGGTGTGCTATAAAGTCATTCAGTGTGTCAGAAATGCAGCATGTGGTCATTCATTGTGTCAGAGATGCGATATGTGGCCATTCATTGTGTCAGAGATGTGATATGTGGCCATTCATTGTGTCAGAGATGTGATATGTGGTCATTCATTGTGTCAGAGATGCAATATGTGGCCATTCATTGTGTCAGAGATGCAATATGTGGTCATTCATTGTGTCAGAGATGCAATATGTGGCCATTCATTGTGTCAGAGATGTGTCAGTAACTCTGTCAAATACCTTGGTGTTACCATTGATCAGTGTCTGACCATGCAGAATCAAATATCTGTAGTCTGTCGCTCATCCTTTTTAGAGCTGAGACGTATTGCTTCCATCCGACGCTTTATGTCCAGGGAAGTAGCTGTCAGGCTAGTCTGTGCCACGGTGATGTCAAGATTGGACTACTGCAACTCTGTTTATGCTGGGCTTCCCGCAGAACAGATTGCTCGGCTGCAGAGAGTCCAAAATAGCGCTGCACGACTTGTTTTGAAGAGGAGGAGGTGTGAGCACATCACTCCCATGCTGATCGAACTGCACTGGCTTCCCATACAGTATCGGTGGCAATTTAAACTGGCAGTTCTTGCTTTCCGCCACTTCAATGAATCTCTTCCTCACTATCTCTCTTCTTCTCTCTGCACCTACCAAAGCTCTCGTACCCTTCGCTCTTCTTCACAAAAACTTTTGAAAATCCTAAGCGTTCTCTGAAATCTGTTGGCGAAAGAGCCTTCAGTTTTAGAGCACCTTCTATTTGGAACTCCCTCCCTGAAGACCTTCGTAATCAGCCTACTCTTTCTTCTTTTAAATCTCAGCTCAAAACTTACCTCTTCAAAAAAGCCTATTCTCTTCTGTAGATGACTAGATCTCTCTTAAATTCCTCCACAACTAGTTCGGTGAGACAGTTTATGCATGTAGGTGCGTCTGCCATTGTGTATTTTCTTTTTGCTGTGTGCATGAATATTGTATGAATAAGTGCAAATGGTGGATGTAAGCGCATTGAGTTGTACAACAAGAAATGCGCTATATAAGTATTATACATTATTATTATTATTATTATTATTATTATTATTATTATTAATATGTGGCCATTCATTGTGTCAGAGATGCGATATGTGGCCATTCATTGTGTCAGAGATGCAATATGTGGTCATTCATTGCGTCAGAGATGCAATATGTGGTCATTCATTGTGTCAGAGATGCAATATGTGGTCATTCATTTTCAGAGATGCAATATGTGGCCATTCATTGTGTCAGAGATGCGATATGTGGCCATTCATTGTGTCAGAGATGCAATATGTGGTCATTCATTGTGTCAGAGATGCAATATGTGGCCATTCATTGTGTCAGAGATGCAATATGTGGTCATTCATTGTGTCAGAGATGCAATATGTGGTCATTCATTGTGTCAGAGATGTGATATGTGGCCATTCGTTATCAGAGATGCAATATGTGGCCATTCATTTTCAGAGATGCGATATGTGGTCATTCATTGTGTCAGTGATGTGTGGCCATTTGTCAGAGAAGCAATGAGCAGTCATTTCATGTCAGAGAGGTCTGGTGTGTAGAAAATCTGGAACAAACAACAGTGTGAGGATGCTGGAAAAAAAAGCAAGAGGGCAAAAACACAGAGCTTTGAAGATTGTGACGACCTGACCCAACAAAACCAAAGTCAGCTCCAGTGAGGACAGAGATGGCAACTGACTCACACAGGAAGAAGACTTCATGAAAAGGACTGATGCTTTGAACCCTGAAACAAAAACACAAGCACTAACATGCCAGGATTCATCAATTGAGGATGACTTTCCAATACACTGGGGAGATGCCAGAGCTGCAGTGAAATTACTTAAATGTGGGGAGTCTGCAAGTATTGATATCACCTGTGCAGAACTCTTGAAACATGACGGAGGTGCAGTGATCGACATCCACACTGCCATCTACAACACATCAGGCACACTGGGGAGTGGACCTCACAGTGGACTCAGTCACCAGTCGCTGCCCTTCCCAAGAAAGAGGATCTCCAACACGGTCAGAGAGATGTGACATGAGGCCATTCCTTGTGTCAGAGAGATGCGACGTGAGACCATTCCTTGTGTCAGAGAGATGCGACGTGAGGCCATTCCTTGTGTCATGGAGATGTGACGTGAGGCCATTCCTTGTGTCAGAGAGATGTGACGTGAGGCCATTCCTTGTGTCAGAGAGATACGACGTGAGGCCATTCCTTGTGTCATGGAGATGTGACGTGAGGCCATTCCTTGTGTCAGAGAGATGTGACGTGAGGCCATTCCTTGTGTCAGAGAGATGCGACGTGAGACCATTCCTTGTGTCAGGGAGATGTGACGTGAGGCCATTCCTTGTGTCATGGAGATGTGACGTGAGGCCATTCCTTGTGTCATGGAGATGTGACGTGAGGCCATTCCTTGTGTCAGAGAGATGTGACGTGAGGCCATTCCTTGTGTCAGAGAGATGTGACATGAGGCCATTCCTTGTGTCAGAGAGATGTGACGTGAGGCCATTCCTTGTGTCAGAGAGATGCGACGTGAGGCCATTCCTTGTCTCAGGGAGATGTGACGTGAGGCCATTCCTTGTGTCAGAGAGATGTGACGTGAGGCCATTCCTTGTGTCAGAGAGATGTGACATGAGGCCATTCCTTGTGTCAGAGAGATGCGACGTGAGGCCATTCCTTGTGTCAGAGAGATGCGATGTGAGGCCATTCCTTGTGTCAGAGAGATGCGACGTGAGGCCATTCCTTGTGTCAGAGAGATGCGATGTGAGGCCATTCCTTGTGTCAGAGAGATGTGACGTGAGGCCATTCCTTGTGTCAGAGAGATGCGATGTGAGGCCATTCCTTGTGTCAGAGAGATGTGACGTGAGGCCATTCCTTGTGTCAGAGAGATGTGATGTGAGGCCATTCCTTGTGTCAGGGAGATGTGATGTGAGGCCATTCCTTGCATTAGAGAGATGTGACGTGAGGCCATTCCTTGCATTAGAGACATGTGACGTGAGGCCATTCCTTGTGTCAGAGAGATGTGACGTGAGGCCATTCCTTGCATTAGAGAGATGTGACGTGAGGCCATTCCTTGTGTCAGAGAGATGTGATGTGAGGCCATTCCTTGTGTCAGGGAGATGTGACGTGAGGCCATTCCTTGTGTCAGAGAGATGTGATGTGAGGCCATTCCTTGTGTCAGAGAGATGTGACGTGAGGCCATTCCTTGCATTAGAGAGATGTGATGTGAGGCCATTCCTTGTGTCAGAGAGATGTGACGTGAGGCCATTCCTTGTGTCAGAGAGATGTGATGTGAGGCCATTCCTTGCATTAGAGACATGTGACGTGAGGCCATTCCTTGTGTCAGAGAGATGTGATGTGAGGCCATTCCTTGCATTAGAGAGATGTGACGTGAGGCCATTCATTGTGTCAGAGAGATGATGTATGTTGTCATTCATTGTGTCAGAGAGATGATGTATGTTGTCATTCATTGTGTCAGATGTATGATGGTCATTCATTGTGTCAGATGAGTACGTTGTCATTCATTGTGTCAGATGGTGATGTATGTTTCATTCATTGTGTCAGAGTAGTTGTTGTCATTCATTGTGTCAGAGTAGTTGTTCATTTCAATGTTGTGTCATATGAGTAGATGTATGTTGTCATTCATTGTGTCAGAGAGTGATGTATTGTCATTCATTGTGTCAGAGAGTGATGTATGTTGTCATTCATTGTGTCAGAGAGTGATGTATGTTGTCATTCATTGTGTCAGATGTATGTTGTCATTCATTGTGTCAGAGTGATGTACTTGTCATTCATTGTGTCAGAGATATGTAGTTGTCATTCATTGTGTCAGATGTATGTTGTCATTCATTGTGTCAGAGAGATGATGTAGTTGTCCATTGTTCATGTATGTGTCATTCATTGCAGGATGTGTTTTGTCATTCATTGTGTCAGAGTGATGTATGTTGTCATTCATTGTGTCAGATGTAGTTGTCATTCATTGTGTCAGATGTATGTGAATGTAATGTTTGTCATTCATTGTGTCAGAGAGATGTTGTATGTTCATTCATTGTGTCAGATGTGATGTAGTTGTCATTCATTGTGTCAGAGAGAGTGTATGTTGTCATTCATTGTGTCAGAGAGATGTGTAGTTGTCATTCATTGTGTCAGAGAGATGATGTAGTTGTCATTCATTGTTGTCAGAGAGTGATGATGTTGTCATTCATTGTGTCAGATGTAGTTGTCATTCTTGTTCAGATGAGTGATGTAGTTGTCATTCATTGTGTCAGAATGTACGTTGTCATTCATTGTGTCAGAGAGATGATGTACGTTGTCATTCATTGTGTCAGAAGATGATGTTGTTTCATTCATTGTGTCAGAGAGATGATGTAGTTGTCATTCATTGTGTCAGAGAGATGATGTATGTTGTCATTCATTGTGTCAGAGAGGATGTCAGTGTGTCATTCATTGTGTCAGAGAGATGATGTATGTTGTCATTCATTGTGTCAAGATGTATGTAGTGTCATTCATTGTGTCAGAGAGATTAGTGTCATTCATTGGTCAGAGTGTCATTCATTGTGTCAGAGAGATGATGTATGTTGTCATTCATTGTGTCAAGAGTGAGTTGTCATTCATTGTGTCAGAGAGATGAATTTGTTGTCTGCATTCATTGTGTCAGAGAGATGATGTATGTTGGTCATTCATTGTGTCAGAGAGTGTATGTAGCATTGTTGTCATTCATTGTGTCAGAGAGATGATGTATGTTGTCATTCATTGTGTCAGAGAGATGATGTATGTTGTCATTCATTGTGTCAGAGAGATGATGTATGTTGTCATTCATTGTGTCAGAGGATGATGTAGTTGTCATTCATTGTGTCAAGAGATATGTATGTTGTCATTCATTGTGTCAGAGAGGTGATGTACGTTGTCATTCATTGTGTCAGAGAGATGATGTATGTTGTCATTCATTGTGTCAAGAGAGATGTATGTTGTCATTCATTGTGTCAGAGAGATGATGTACGTTGTCATTCATTGTGTCAGAGAGATGATGTATGTTGTCATTCATTGTGTCAGAGAGGAGATGTATGTTGTCATTCATTGTGTCATAGGATGAATGTATGTTGTCATTCATTGTGTCAGAGAGGTGATGTAGTTGTCATTCATTGTGTCAGAAGTGTTAGTTGTCATTCATTGTGTCAGAGAGGTGTAGTTGTATTGTTGATGTATTTCATCATTGTGTCAGAGAGATGATGTATGTTGTCATTCATTGTGTCAGAGAGAGATGTATGTTGTCATTCATTGTGTCAGAGAGATGATGTATGTTGTCATTCATTGTGTCAGATGTATGTTGTCATTCATTGTGTCAGATGTATGTTGTCATTCATTGTGTCAGATGTATGTTGTCATTCATTGTGTCAGAGAGATGATGTATGTTGTCATTCATTGTGTCAGAGAGTGATGTATGTTGTCATTCATTGTGTCAGAGAGATGATGTATGTTAGTGTCAATATATTCATTGTGTCAGATGTAGTTGTCATCATTGTTCAGATGTAGTGTCATTCATTGTGTCAGAGAGGTGATGTATGTTGTCATTCATTGTGTCAGAGAGTGATGTATGTTGTCATTCATTGTGTCAGAGAGATGATGTATGTTGTCATTCATTGTGTCAGATGTAGTTGTCATTCATTGTGTCAAGAGTGATTTGTCATTCATTGTGTCAGAGAGGTGATGTATGTTGTCATTCATTGTGTCAGAGAGATGATGTATGTTGTCATTCATTGTGTCAGAGATGATTATGTTGTCATTCATTGTGTCAGAGAGATGATGTATGTTGTCATTCATTGTGTCAGAGAGATGATGTATGTTGTCATTCATTGTGTCAGAGAGTGATATGTATGTTTGTCATTCATTGTGTCAGAGAGATGATGTATGTTGTCTGTCATTCATTGTGTCAGAGAGTTTGTTCATGTGCAGATGTTGTCATTCATTGTGTCAGAGAGGTGATGTATGTTGTCATTCATTGTGTCAGAGAGAGGCGTTGTGTAGTCAGTCTGTATTTAGAGAGAAGCAGTTTGCTGTCATTCATTGTGTCAAAGAGTATGTGTCCATTTCTTGTGTCAGAGAAGTGGTATGTAGTCATCATTGTCTCAGAGAGACTAGGTATGTTGTATTTTGTTGTGTCAGAGGGATGCATTGCATAGTCATTCATTGTTTCAAAAAGAAGCCGTATGCAGTGATCCTTTTTTTTCAGAGATATTCAGTACGTAGTCATTGTCAACTTGTAAGATGTGAAATTCTGAAAGGTACTTAGTGAGTTTTGTGCATATAAATAACATTTAACCTTTTTCAAAAATGAAAATTACATGAGAATTACTCCCTCCCCCCCCCCCCCACACCCATCCCTCCCAACATGTTTAATCAGAACAGGAACACCATTTTGATTATAGTCATTATGACATCTTGTATGTATTTATGCTTGCCTGTGTAACTGTGTGTGGGTGCATATGTGTGTGCATGCACATAGGCCCTGTGTGTACGGATGCCTTCGACCAGTGCAGTGGTAGCAACAACCCCTGCAATCCATATGGCACGCAGACCTGCATTGATTATTACCGTGGTTACTCCTGCATCTGCCTGGGCAGTTACTATGGCGTCAACTGCACGGTGCGTGCCTCTGTGTGAACTGCTTTCAGGAACATGGTGTGGCTAGGGGGATAAGGAGGGAGTGTACATATGTGTGTGCGTTACTAGGTGAGAAGGAATGCTGTTTGTCATTTGTGTATAGATGATCCATACCTCCATGAAACTCTTTCATTTTAGAACTTTCTTTGAGAATGTTCTGAAGATTTATACAATAGAAAAAAAAGGGAAAAAATTGACGTTTTGCTCATAGACAATTTTTTTTTTTTTTTTTTTGCAAATCTTCCGAACATCCACACAAAAAAAATTCTTATTTGCGAAAAAGAAGTCAAGAGTCATGTTCATTGTTCTGTCATTGAATTTCCTTGATGTTATGTGCATTGTTATTTCCCTTGATGTCTATGTGCATTGTTATTTCCCTTGATGTCTATGTGCATTGTTATTTCCCTTGATGTCTATTGCATGTTTTCCTTGATTGTCTATGTGCATTGTTATTTCCCTTGATGTCTATGTGCATTGTTATTTCCCTTGATGTCTATGTGCATTGTTATTTCCTTGATGTCTATGTGCATTGTTATTTCCCTTGATGTCTATGTGCATTGTTATTTCCCTTGATGTCTATGTGCATTGTTATTTCCCTTGATGTCTATGTGTTGTATTTTTATTTCCCTTGATGTCTATGTGTATTTTTATTTCCCTTGATGTCTATGTGTACTTTTATTTCCCTTGATGTTTGTGGCCCACTGACCTGTCTTTGTTTTAGAAGGTGTCGAAGACTCCGTTTGAAAATGTGTCACAAGTTTAACATCCAGGTAGTACTGTTGGAATCTCATGACTAGGTGTTTAGACCGCAGCCTCTAAACTTGGAATGCGGCTGCCCATTCTGAAGTGTAATTTGTTTGTATGGCCTATTTATAGTTTTTGTGATGTTGAATTACATATCAGGTATTTTTACCTTTATTTTTGATTGGAGCATTAAAAAGAAACAAAGTTCTGGCACTCTTTGTGTGGTGTAGTTTTATCTTAAAGGAATGTCAGTAGCTAATGTTTCAAGAATTTTTGTCTATGTTGTAGACATATTTATGTTGTTTTTACAAAATATAGTACAGAGTGATAAATAATTGTATGTATTGTATACATAAATATGCATCATCTTTTTCCATGTCATACTTACCTGTCAAAATGAGCGTCTTATTTTTCTCCATCATAGAACAATGCTTTTGCCAATCAGGATACCCGTTAAAAAAAATTTAAAAAACTAGGATAGATAAGGGAGCTAAATCTGTACCCCAATCTTGCCTGAATAACAGACTCCCAGAGTGACTTCCCTTGAATGAGGTTTCACCTGTCAGCTGGGCTGTTGTTGAATCGTGACTGAACTAACACATAGAATGGGTGTCAGGGGAGTGTCTGACTGAACTAACACATAGAATGGGTGTAGGGGAATGTCTGACTAACACACAGAATGGGTGTAGGGGAATGTCTGACTGAACTAACACATAGAATGGTTGTAGGGGAGTGTCTGACTGAACTAACACATAGAATGGGTGTAGGGGAGTGTCTGACTGAACTAACACACAAAATGGGTGTAGGGGAGTGACTGAACTAACACATAGAATGGGTGTAGGGGAATGTCTGACTGAACTAACACATAGAATGGGTGTAGGGGAGTGTCTGACTGAACTAACACATAGAATGGGTGTAGGGGAGTGTCTGACTAAACTAACACATAGAATGGGTGTAGGGGAGTGTCTGACTGAACTAACACATAGAATGGGTGTAGGGGAGTGTCTGACTGAACTAACACATAGAATGGGTGTAGGGGAGTGTCTGAACTAACACACAGAATGGGTGTAGGGGAGTGTCTGACTGAACTAACACACAGAATGGGTGTAGGGCAGTGTCTGACTGAACTAACACATAGAATGGGTGTAGGGGAGTGTCTGACTGAACTAACACATAGAATGGGTGTAGGGGAGTGTCTGACTGAACTAACACATAGAATGGGTGTAGGGGAGTGTCTGACTGAACTAACACAGAATGGGTGTAGGGGAGTGTCTGAACTAACACACACAGAATGGGTGTAGGGGAGTGTCTGACTGAACTAACACATAGAATGGGTGTAGGGGAGTGTCTGACTGAACTAACACATAGAATGGGTGTAGGGGAGTGTCTGACTGAACTAACACACAGAATGGGTGTAGGGGAGTGACTGAACTAACACATAGAATGGGTGTAGGGGAATGTCTGACTGAACTAACACATAGAATGGGTGTAGGGGAGTGTCTGACTGAACTAACACAAGAATGGGTGTAGGGGAGTGTCTGACTGAACTAAACAATGGTTGGAGTGTTGACTGAAACACATAGAATGGGTGTAGGGGAGTGTCTGACTGAACTAACACATAGAATGGGTGTAGGGGAGTGTCTGACTAACAACACAAATGGGTGTAGGGGAGTGTCTGACTGAACTAACACACAGAATGGGTGTAGGGCAGTGTCTGACTGAACTAACACAAGAATGGGTGTAGGGGAGTGTCTGACTGAACTAACACATAGAATGGGTGTAGGGAGTGTCTGACTGAACTAACACATAGAATGGGTGTAGGGGAGTGTCTGACTGAACTAACACAAGAATGGGTGTAGGGGAGTGTCTGAACTAAACACAGAATGGGTGTAGGGGAGTGTCTGACTGAACTAACACATAGAATGGGTGTAGGGGAGTGTCTGAACTGAACTAACACATAGAATGGGTGTAGGGGAGTGTCTGAACTAACACATAGAATGGGTGTAGGGGAGTGACTGAACTAACACATAGAATGGCTGTAGGGGAGTGTCTGAACTATCACATACAATAGGTGTAGGGGAGTGTCTGTTGATGAGGAAGGCATGCTTGTGTGTACATAAAATTGTATGTTTTGATGTGTGCTTTGGTGGATATGAAATATTGTTATGTATGCTTGTATATATGTGTATGATGATTCTTTGTGTGTGTGTGTGTGTGTGTGTGTGTGTGTGTGGTGTGTGTGCGTGTGCGTTTGAACATCAGTTCTCTGCATACAACAGTTTACAAACAAGTGGGGAAATTGTACCAGTGTCAGTAAGTGTGTGCACATTTATTGTGTGTGTTGATACACACACGCTCTTTTGCTTCTTTGTTTGTTTTTTTTTCTTTTTAAGAATACCATCTTGCTGCACGGCTTTATACACAGCGTGACGATCATTTCAGGAAGGCAAGGTGAACTGCGCCTCGTTTCCCTGTCGCCATGGGGGCACCTGCACAGACGCTGGCAGTTCCTATGTCTGCAAGTGTCCCGATGGCTTCCAAGGACCCAACTGTGAGTTTCTGCAGGACTACTGCGCCTCGCAGCCCTGCCTGAATGAAGGCACCTGTGTCAACACAGACACTGGCACCGTGTGCAAGTGAGTTCAGTGACCTGTGTTCTGTGGTGTCTGCTGTGTCTTGTCAGTGTATGAAGTAGCAGTTGAGTCATTCTAGTTGAGAGAATGTGTGTAATATCAGTCATGAATTTCTCTTTTTTGTTTGCTTTTTGTTAAATGACAAAAGGTGATATCATGTGGCAAAACACACGTGCTCACGCACACATGCACCATGCCTACACACTCGGACACTCAGATACACAGATGCAAATTTGCGTACACATGCGCGTTAGTGTGTGCACGCACGCAGGCACGTGCGCGCACGTTTATGGCCCACAAAGACAATGAAAGCCACACCAGGGCCTCTCTGATATATGTTTGTACTTTTCTCTTTCTATGGTATACTTTTATGGTTGAGCTTGAGTGGTAATTTTACCTCTGAAAATAGTTTTACAAAAAACATAACTGCCCAAACAAATCCTTTAACCCCACTCGGTGTAGAACATCACCATATTATCAGTTGAACCTCTCTCTTCCTTCTTTTTTTTTTCCCAGTCCTGTTTGTCTTTTGTCTTTTTAATTTTGCTCCTTTGTCTTCTTTCTGTCTTCCCATTTTCCATTCTCTCTTCTCTTTCTCTAAACAATTTCTTCTTTCTGTCTTCCCATTTTCTCATTCTCTCTTCTCTTTCTCTAAACAATTTCACCAGTTCTTTCCCCCTTCAGCCAATACCGACAGGCAATATGGATGGTTTGCTGTGTACTATCTGCCATACTTGACTTCAGCCTATACCGTCAGGCAATATAATGGTTTCCTGTGTACTATCTGCCACACTTGACTTCAGCCTTACCGTCAGGCAATATTAATGGTTCTTCTGTACTGTCTGCCATACTTGACTTCAGCTGTACGTCAGGCAATATGATGGTTTCCTGTGTACTATCTGCCACACTTGACTTCAGCCTATACCGTCAGGCAATATGAATGGTTTCCTCTGTACTATCTGCTATACTTGACTTCAGCCTATACCGTCAGGCAATATGAATGGTTTCCTCTGTACTATCTGCTATACTTGACTTCAGCCTATACCGTCAAGCAATATGAATGGTTTCCTCTGTACTATCTGCCATACTTGAAAACATTGTTCTTTTCTTCCAAGATCTGTTCTTAAATGAGATTAAATGTGTATGGCTTGAGTCTGAAGAATACTTCTATAAGATTTCAGAGGCTGTGCATTATATCTGGATGACACATAGATGTAATATTTCAATACGACGCACACTTCTGGACTAAGTTTTACTGTACACATGGGTTCGTACAAAATGCACACAATCAGTGTAGATCAGATGCTAGATCTCGCCCTGTATGAGACAAAAGCAAGATGGCAGCAACTTCACAGTCACTCCACTTTCACCATGTTCAGTTTTCCGCATTGGGACACACTGATGTCAGTATGAAACACCGCACCCTTCTAGACTCAAACAATGGATTCTCGCAGAATTTCCTACAAAGAAATTCTATATTGTTGTATCACCAATCCTAAAGACAACAAAGACTTGAACGTGAGACCCAAAGTGTGAAAGCTCTGAGTAGATAATTCAGAGTCAGAAATCTTTTGAAGAACCAAACTCCTATTCCTGGACTTCTCAGTGGTATGAACTTTTTCTATAGGTTTCGCCCACATATGGGCAAAAGCATTATGCTTCTTTCACAACGGGCTCCTTGTGCTGGGCAGAACAGTCTGAGTGAATGGCAATGGATAAAACCATTTGCAATGTTAATTTAATTTCAGGTTTTAAAAATTGAGTTCACCTGATAAAGCGCTCAACAAACAAACTACTAAACATACTACGTAAAACTTGTAGTGCAACCACAAAATTTGCAGGTACACACAGAAAGACTAGCTCCACGGTATACAAGGTTAAGAGTTAATGCTGACTGAAATGATTCGCAGGTAAGGTAGGTTCTGATCTGTTGAATCAACCTGGACAGGGAAAAGGGTGATTCTGGTAACAAGTTCAAAGTCTTTTATTATAGAAGAGGATTCAAAAACAGGTGCTCAGTAACTGTCTCAGCAGTCCTGAAACAAGACTGTGTCCTTCTCACTCTCTCTCTCTCTCTGTCTGTCTGTCTCTCTCCCTCTCTCATGTAAATGTAAAAGAAAGTAAAAATGTTGATAGTATTGATGCATTGTAGTTGTCTAATTATCATCCTTAGCAGTTTGTTGTATGTTAATTTTTTACAAAAGGAAACTCTCTCTCTCTCTCTCTCTCTTCTCTCTCTCTCTCTCTCTCTCTCTCTCTCTCTCCTCCTTCCCGATAGGAGGATCGTTTATTCCATATCTGTATGTGCTGATTCTTTTCTTCTTTGTAATCAATTTCTTTATTCTTGTTTGTTGTTTCAATCGTTTCTCTTTTTTTCTCCCCTTTAAAGTCATCTACGCCTTAAAAGTTAATGGATGAACTTTTTAATGTTGTGAAGATATGTGTGTTTGTTAAAAGTTTTGTAAGTCTTAGTCGCCAGTCATACTTAGTCCCTTAACGGGGCAAGGGCCGGATGAAAAAAAGCATGTGTTTGCTTATCTGTTACCCTTGGAAATAAAGATTATCATCTCTCTCTCTCTCTCTCTCTCTCTCTCTCTCTCTCTCTCTCTCTCTCTGTATATCACTTTCTCTTTCTCTCAGTGATTCATAGATCAGTCTGTGGCTTAAGCAATTAGTATTCATGAAGTATTCTAAAATGTTTGAGAATTATGACATAGCACAGGCAATGGAAAAGCGTGGAACTCTCTTTAAAGGATCAAGGAGCATCATGCATTATAACCAATCAGAATGCTCAAAACATTCAAGAAACAGTTTGTGGAAGCTTCGTGCGTTTCTGCCTTTTTCCTGGTTCCCTACAGAGACCTCCGGAACCATTATGCATTTTTTTGTAAATAAAATGTCACAATAGACATAATACATACAAAGTAAAACCCAGGATATATCTAGCTCTGGATTGATTGATGATAATCATATATGAAATCAAACTGTATGTATTTGGACTTTGCCTAAATACAGTAAGTCCGATGCATGGAATGGCTTCATGTAAATAATAAATGAGTTTGGCCAGTTACTGATGCACAGTCCCTCTGGTATAAATTCATGGATATTATTCAGTTTAAATATATTGCTCCATTTCCTTATTTTTACCTTTTTGTGGATTTTTAGTTTCTAATGATGCAGTTAATGCTAAGCATTAGATTAACGTGTGAACACAAAAGAAAGCTAACTATAGAAACAGAGAGCAAGTCAGGTCTGGTACACAATTAAAGCATGATTTACTCCATTCTTCACCAGGTGTCGTCCAGGTTACCGTGGTGATCGCTGTCAGGTTCGTTATGACATGTGCGCTGTGGCCGACCCCTGTGTGACAGCAGGGAGCACGTGCAAGACAGACAGTTACAACCAGGTGTCCTGCAATTGTCCAGCAGGTAGAGTGTGGTTGTTTGTTTGCTGGTATTACATGTCACAGATAGGATCTCTCAAGCATAGGATCTGAAACATTTATACAAGCACACATATATGATGTGCACAGCCAAGATCTTTGCAACATTTATTATATTGTGCATGGTCTAGAGCTCTGTAGCAACCAATCATAATCTGCACAGCCTACATCTTTGTAACACTTTGTTATGATGTGCATAGTCCAGAGCTTTTAAACAGTCTATTATTACAAAGATCATAACACTTTGAAACACTTTGTTATAATGTGCGTAGTCCAGACCTTTGTAACAGTCAGTTATGATGTTCACAATGTTGACCTTCCTAACCTTTGTTATGATGTGCGTAGTTGAGAGTTTTGTAATATTTTATATGATGTGTACAGTGTAGATCTTTGTAACATATGCTGAGGCTTATGTCAAAGACTTCTGGCAAGAGGAATGGAACTTGCAGATTGATAACAAATTCTTCAGATCCGTCCAGACCTGTAAGAGTTTTTGCCATGTGCGACAAGCAAGGATGTAAAGAAGGCATGTAAAGAAGAACCACCTTGTTCAGAGATGACCCATGGGACGTAATTTATGAGCTTCTGAAAGAGATCAGCATTTTTCATTTGATCTATGATTTTACAGATGAAATCTAAGATTTTACAGATGAAGGGTTTAATGGATTTCCTGCGTGTTTTTAGAAAATCTGTTTTTGATGAGTTGTGTGTGCATCTTTTTTTAATCAATAAAACTTGAGAGTTGACTTCAATAAGATGAGGTGACAGCCCTGATATGGCCCTTTGCTGTTGGCTGGGCTCTAAGCAACAATTGTCTGTCTGTCCGTACAGTGCAGATCTAGACCCTGGAGTTGTGTGTGATGTGTCCTAATTGCTTGATGACCCACCATGGACTTTCCACATGTTGGAAATCAGCTTTAAACTGGTCTTTCTTGCAAAGATGGTACCAGCTCCCTGGTGTACAAGACATTTGTTTGCTGAACTTTGCTGTGAATTTCCATCCTAGGAAAGACTGTTTATTGAGAGTTCCATTTCTGACGAGGGAATTGCATCTGCTGTGTATCGTTGCACAGCTCCTTCTCAGAGGTGTTCTACGCGTTCCCTCAGACACCTCTAGCTACTCTGCTGTGCTCACAGACTTGATCGTGGCCCTTCAAATAGTGTCCAAGTCAAAACATTGACACATCTTCATTCTCTGGGACTCCATTTCTGCTTCAAAGGTCATTGCTGGCCATTACTTGAAGCACCCTCAACTGTTTTGTGTGTGTGTGTGTGTTTTGATGAGAACACTTCAGTCAAAACAGTTTTTGCTTAGATTCCTGGTAATGTCGCCATTTTAGGCAATAAGGTGGTTGATCTGCAGATGCCATAGTAGTGCATGGGCTAGTTTAGATTAAAAATCATGAGTCTAAGTAAAGAGCAATAATTTCTTTATCTCCACAGACTTGTCTTTAAGGCTTTTGAAAAAGAACATCTCATTTCCACTAAGGCCTGCATGAAATAAAATAAACACTGAGATAAGTATTGGGGCTGGCTGTTGGTGTTGTGTGCTCCCAGAATGATGCAGGGGATAGCACAGAGTAAAACAGCAGTACTGCTTTTTTTGTGTGCTGTGCAAGAAAATCTTGCACTGAATTTGACAAGATAAGTGATTGTTCGTTCTTCATTTTCATTGTCCTGAATGTTGTTGATCTTGCCTGAAGAAGACCTAAGAGGTCGAAACGCGTCGTGTTTGTCTTGTAATTTGTTTGTCCCTGTTATCTGGCAGATTTACTTTAAATTCCTTTTGAAAAGAATTTCGTATTTAAATGTCCTGGTCATCAGCTGTGGATTGTATATTCAAGTTTAACAGTGAATTCTTTGGCATCCCTACAGGTCGATGGGCATTAGCGTTGATTGATGGAGTATTGGTGACAGTGGTGGGCATTAGCATTGATTGATGGAGTATTGGTGGCGGTGATGGGCATTAGCATTGATTGATGGAGTATTGGTGACTGGTGATGGGCATTAGCATTGATTGATGGAGTATTGGTGACAGTGGTGGGCATTAGCATTGATTGATGGAGTATTGGTGGCGGTGATGGGCATTAGCATTGATTGATGGAGTATTGGTGAGCGGTGATGGGCATTAGCATTGATTGATGGAGTATTGGTGACGTGATGGGCATTAGCATTGATTGATGGAGTATTGGTGGCGGTGATGGGCATTAGCATTGATTGATGGAGTATTGGTGACAGGGTGGGCATTAGCATTGATTGATGGAGTATTGGTGACGGTGATGGGCATTAGCATTGATTGATGGAGTATTGGTGGCGGTGATGGGCATTAGCATTGATTGATGGAGTATTGGTGCGGTGATGGGCATTAGCATTGATTGATGGAGTTTGGTGGTGGCATGATTGATGGGATTGTGAGGTGATGGCATTAGCATTGATTGATGGAGTATTGGTGGCGGTGATGGGCATTAGCGTTGATTGATGGAGTATTGGTGACGGTGATGGGCATTAGCATTGATTGATGGAGTATTGGTGGCGGTGATGGGCATTAGCATTGATTGATGGAGTATTGGTGGCGGTGATGGGCATTAGCATTGATTGATGGAGTATTGGTGGCGGTGATGGGCATTAGCATTGATTGATGGAGTATTGGTGACAGTGGTGGGCATTAGCATTGATTGATGGAGTATTGGTGACGGTGATGGGCATTAGCATTGATTGATGGAGTATTGGTGACAGTGGTGGGCATTAGCATTGATTGATGGAGTATTGGTGACGGTGTGGGCATTAGCATTGATTGATGGAGTATTGGTGACAGTGATATTAGCATTGATTGATGGAGTGTTGGTGACAGTGGTCCCCCTGAGTGTTGTGAGCGTTGTGGTGTGCAGGCTACACAGGCCAGTACTGTGATGACAGTGATATTAGCATTGATTGATGGAGTGTTGGTGACAGTGGTTCCCCTGAGTGTTGTGAGCGTTGTGGTGTGCAGGCTACACAGGCCAGTACTGTGAGGTCAACCTGGCCACCTGTCAGACAGACACCTGTAAAAACGGAGGCACCTGTAACGATGCTGCAGGCTACATCATCTGTTCCTGTCCTGCAGGTCAGGATTGGCCCTGACACACCAGCGGGTGTCTGTCTCCCTTCTTTACATTGACATGTTTCCATTCGTAGTGACGTGACGTGACATGTCAGTGTGTCTCCCTTCTTTACATTGACACGTTTCCATTCAGAGTATCATGACATGACAGTTATTTGTTTGTATGTGTGTAATTTTCTTGAGGTTTTATTGCATGAAACTGTATGGAGTAATGTATGGGTAATGTATGGGGTAATGTATGGAGTAATGTATGGAGTAATGTCTGCCTCCCTTCTTTACTTTGACATGTTTTCATTCAAAGTGACGTGAGATGAGAATTATTTATTGTGTGTGTGTGTGTGGTGTGTGTGTGTGTGTGTGTGTGTGTGTGTGTGTGTAGTTTTCTTGAGGTTTTGTTGTATAGAGTAATGCAAATTTTGATGAGGATGTGTAGTATGATGTTGGTATGTAAATATGAGGTGGATGTATGTGGATTATGTGAAGTGTGTGGGGCATATTTGTATAGCTGTGTGGATAAGCATTGGATTGGGCATATATTGTATGTATGTGCCAGCTTGGCTGAAAACCCCCCCCCCAGCTGTAGGGATGTTCTGATGTGGTTCTCAGCCAGGGCCTATGAGCTGTCAGTCTTTGACACAAAACACTGCACCTTAGCGACTGGTTGGTTTTTTTTGTTTGTTTGTTTCATAAAAGGGTATTAGGTATCCATTTTGATTCTGTTGTTGGTAAGAGATTATGTCTCACTTTTCTGTAGTTTCAATCGGTTGACTGTCACAGAAAAAATTTGCAGCATACTGTTACAGAAAAAAGTTGCAGCATACTGTTACAGAAAAAAAAAGTTGCAGCATACTGTTACAGAAAAAAGTTGCAGCATACTGTTACAGAAAAAAGTTACAGCATACTGTTACAGAAAAAAAAGTTGCAGCATACTGTTACAGAAAAAAACGTTGCAGCATACTGTTAAGAAAAAAAGTTGCAGCATACTGTTACAGGAAAAAAGTTGCAGCATATTGTTACAGAAAAAAAAGTTGCAGCATACTGTTACAGAAAAAAGTTGCAGCATACTGTTACAGAAAAAAAAGTTGCAGCATACTGTTACAGAAAAAAAAGTTGCAGCATACTGTTACAGAAAAAAAGTTGCAGCATACTGTTACAGAAAAAAAAGTTGCAGCATACTGTTACAGAAAAAAGTTGCAGCATACTGTTACAGAAAAAAAAGTTGCAGCATACTGTTACAGAAAGAAAGTTGCAGCATACTGTTACAGAAAAAAATTGCAGCATTAATGTAATTATCTTGGCGGTTTTTCACTCTTGAAAGTTATATCAAACTGTCAGTAATTGGTACTTCGATTCAAACCAGTGTTAGTGTTTCCTTTGAGTCACACTTAAAACAAACAAGATCAAGAGTATAAAGAAAACTCAGGTATAGAGTTTTTGTTCTGCCTGGTTTTGCTTAACTGAAGTTGCACACATCACACAATGAAACCTCACTGCCAGAGGTCTTGACGAACTCTGACCATTGTGGTTCTCCTCCTCCAATGAATGGTGGTGGAGCCTGCTGCAAAGGCTGACGACATTTGTCATTTCTCGGTGGTGCAGGTGTCGGGGTGATCCAGTGTAGTCCACATGACCAAGACGTCCTAGTGTTTGACGGTGTATCTTTAACCATCATAGGTTCAAAATACATGACCAAGACGTTCTAGTGTTTGACGGTGTATCTTTAACCATCATAGGTTCAAAATACATGACCAAGACGTTCTAGTGTTTGACGGTGTATCTTTAACCATCATAGGTTCAAAATACATGACCAAGACGTCCTGGTGTTTGACGGTGTATCTTTAACCATCATAGGTTCAAAATACATGACCAAGACGTCCTGGTGTTTGACGGTGTATCTTTAACCATCATAGGTTCAAAATACATGACCAAGATGTCCTGGTGTTTGACGGTGTATCTTTAACCATCATAGGTTCAAAATACATGACCAAGACGTCCTGGTGTTTGACGGTGTATCTTTAACCATCATAGGTTCAAAATACATGACCAAGACGTCCTGGTGTTTGACGGTGTATCTTTAACCATCTTAGGTTCAAAATACATGACCAAGACGTCCTGGTGTTTGACGGTGTATCTTTAACCATCATAGGTTCAAAATACATGACCAAGACGTTCTAGTGTTTGACGGTGTATCTTTAACCATCTTAGGTTCAAAATACATGACCAAGACGTTCTAGTGTTTGACGGTGTATCTTTAACCATCTTAGGTTCAAAATACATGACCAAGATGTCCTAGTGTTTGACGGTGTATCTTTAACCATCATAGGTTCAAAATACATGACCAAGACGTTCTAGTGTTTGACGGTGTATCTTTAACCATCTTAGGTTCAAAATACATGACCAAGACGTTCTAGTGTTTGACTGTGTATCTTTAACCATCTAGGTTCAAAATACATGACCAAGATGTCCTGGTGTTTGACAGTGTATCTTTAACCATCTTAAGTTCAAAATACATGACCAAGGCGTTCTAGTGTTTGAGGGTGTATCTTTAACCATCATAGGTTCAAAATACATGACCAAGATGTCCTAGTGTTTGACGGTGTATCTTTAACCATCATAGGTTCAAAATACATGACCAAGATGTCCTAGTGTTTGACGGTGTATCTTTAACCATCATAGGTTCAAAATACATGACCAAGACGTTCTAGTGTTTGATGGTGTATCTTTAACCATCTTAAGTTTAAAATACATGACCAAGACGTTCTAGTGTTTGACGGTGTATCTTTAACCATCATAGGTTCAAAATACATGACCAAGACGTCCTGGTGTTTGATGGTGTATCTTTAACCATCTTAAGTTCAAAATACATGACCAAGACGTTCTAGTGTTTAACGGTGTATCTTTAACCATCTTAGGTTCAAAATACATGACCAAGACATCCTAGTGTTTGATGGTGTATCTTTAACCATCATAGCTTCAAAATACATGACCAAGACGTCCTAGTGTTTGACAGTGTATCTTTAACCATCATAGGTTCAAAATACATGACCAAGACGTTCTAGTGTTTGACGGTGTATCTTTAACCATCATAGGTTCAAAATACTATGACCAAGACGTTCTAGTGTTTGACGGTGTATCTTTAACCATCTAGGTTCAAAATACATGACCAAGACGTTCTAGTGTTTGACTGTGTATCTTTAACCATCATAGGTTCAAAATACATGACCAAGATGTCCTGGTGTTTGACGGTGTATCTTTAACCATCATAGGTTCAAAATGCGTGACCAAGATGTCCTAGTGTTTGACGGTGTATCTTAACCATCATAGGTTCAAAATACATGACCAAGACTTCTAGTGTTTGACGGTGTATCTTTAACCATCTTAGGTTCAAAATACATGACCAAGACGTTCTAGTGTTTGACGGTGTATCTTTAACCATCATAGGTTCAAAGTACATGACCAAGACGTCCTGGTGTTTGACGGTGTATCTTTAACCATCATAGGTTCAAAATACATGACCAAGACGTCCTAGTGTTTGACGGTGTATCTTTAACCATCTTAGGTTCAAAATACATGACCAAGACGTCTGGTGTTTGACGGTGTATCTTTAACCATCTTAGGTTCAAAATACATGACCAAGACGTCTTGGTTTTGACGGTGTATCTTTAACCATCTTAGGTTCAAAATACATGACCAAGACGTCCTGGTGTTTGACGGTGTATCTTTAACCATCTTAGGTTCAAAATACATGACCAAGACGTCCTGGTGTTTGACGGTGTATCTTTAACCATCATAGGTTCAAAATACATGACCAAGACGTCCTGGTGTTTGATGGTGTATCTTTAACCATCTTAGGTTCAAAATACATGACCAAGACGTCTTGGTGTTTGATGGTGTATCTTTAACCATCTTAGGTTCAAAATACATGACCAAGACGTTCTAGTGTTTGACGGTGTATCTTTAACCATCTTAGGTTCAAAATACATGACCAAGACGTCCTGGTGTTTGACGGTGTATCTTTAACCATCTTAGGTTCAAAATACATGACCAAGACGTCCTGGTGTTTGATGGTGTATCTTTAACCATCTTAGGTTCAAAATACGTGACCAAGACGTCTTGGTGTTTGATGGTGTATCTTTAACCATCTTAGGTTCAAAATACGTGACCAAGACGTCCTGGTGTTTGACGGTGTATCTTTAACCATCTTAGGTTCAAAATACATGACCAAGACGTCTTGGTGTTTGATGGTGTATCTTTAACCATCTTAGGTTCAAAATACATGACCAAGACGTCCTGGTGTTTGACGGTGTAATCTTTAACCATCTTAGGTTCAAAATACATGACCAGAAACGTCCTGGTGTTTGATGGTGTATCTTTAACCATCTTAGGTTCAAAATACATGACCAAGACGTCCTGGTGTTTGACGGTGTATCTTTAACCATCTTAGGTTCAAAATACATGACCAAGACGTCCTGGTGTTTGACGGTGTATCTTTAACCATCATAGGTTCAAAATACATGACCAAGACGTCCTGGTGTTTGATGGTGTATCTTTAACCATCTTAGGTTCAAAATACATGACCAAGACGTCCTGGTGTTTGATGGTGTATCTTTAACCATCTTAGGTTCAAAATACATGACCAAGACGTCCTGGTGTTTGATGGTGTATCTTTAACCATCTTAGGTTCAAAATACATGACCAAGACGTCCTGGTGTTTGACGGTGTATCTTTAACCATCTTAGGTTCAAAATACATGACCAAGACGTCCTGGTGTTTGATGGTGTATCTTTAACCATCTTAGGTTCGAAATACATGACCAAGACGTCCTGGTGTTTGATGGTGTATCTTTAACCATCTTAGGTTCGAAATACATGACCAAGACGTCCTGGTGTTTGACGGTGTATCTTTAACCATCTTAGGTTCGAAATACATGACCAAGACGTCCTGGTGTTTGACGGTGTATCTTTAACCATCTTAGGTTCAAAATACATGACCAAGACGTCCTGGTGTTTGTGGGTGTATCTTTAACCATCTTAGGTTCAAAATACATGACCAAGACGTCCTGGTGTTTGACGGTGTATCTTTAACCATCTTAGGTTCAAAATACATGACCAAGACGTCCTGGTGTTTGACGGTGTATCTTTAACCATCTTAGGTTCAAAATACATGACCAAGACGTCCTGGTGTTTGACGGTGTATCTTTAACCATCTTAGGTTCAAAATACATGACCAAGACGTCCTGGTGTTTGATGGTGTATCTTTAACCATCTTAGGTTCAAAATACATGACCAAGACGTCCTGGTGTTTGACGGTGTATCTTTAACCATCTTAGGTTCAAAATACATGACCAAGACGTCCTGGTGTTTGATGGTGTATCTTTAACCATCTTAGGTTCAAAATACATGACCAAGACGTCCTTGGTGTTTGATGGTGTATCTTTAACCTCTTAGGTTCAAAATACATGACCAAGACGTCCTGGTGTTTGACGGTGTATCTTTAACCATCTTAGGTTCAAAATACATGACCAAGACGTCCTGGTGTTTGATGGTGTATCTTTAACCATCTTAGGTTCAAAATACATGACCAAGACGTCCTGGTGTTTGATGGTGTATCTTTAACCATCTTAGGTTCAAAATACATGACCAAGACGTCCTGGTGTTTGACGGTGTATCTTTAACCATCTTAGGTTCAAAATACATGACCAAGACGTCCTGGTGTTTGATGGTGTATCTTTAACCATCTTAGGTTCAAAATACATGACCAAGACGTCCTAGTGTTTGACGGTGTATCTTTAACCATCTTAGGTTCAAAATACATGACCAAGACGTCCTGGTGTTGATGGTGTATCTTTAACCATCTTAGGTTCAAAATACATGACCAAGACGTCCTGGTGTTTGACGGTGTATCTTTAACCATCTTAGGTTCAAAATACATGACCAAGACGTCCTGGTGTTTGATGGTGTATCTTTAACCATCTTAGGTTCAAAATACATGACCAAGACGTCCTGGTGTTTGACGGTGTATCTTTAACCATCATAGGTTCAAAATACATGACCAAGACGTCCTGGTGTTTGACGGTGTATCTTTAACCATCATAGGTTCAAAATACATGACCAAGATGTCCTGGTGTTTGATGGTGTATCTTTAACCATCTTAGGTTCAAAATACATGACCAAGACGTCCTGGTGTTTGACGGTGTATCTTTAACCATCTTAGGTTCAAAATACATGACCAAGACGTCCTGGTGTTTGACGGTGTATCTTTAACCATCTTAGGTTCAAAATACATGACCAAGACGTCCTGGTGTTTGACGGTGTATCTTTAACCATCTTAGGTTCAAAAGGTTTCTTCTTGGGTTGCTCTTCTTTTCCTTTTTCTCTCTCAGGTGGCCACTTTTCCTCCTCTTTTTCATCTCTTGCTGCCTCTGTCTCTGTCTCTGTCTCCCTCTCTCTCCCTTTCTCTCATTCTCTCTCTGTCTCCCTCTATCTCTCTGTCTGTCTCACTCTGCCCATTGTATTCTTCCTTTTGCATGCCCCAGTGTGTTCTGACTGCCTCCAGCTCTCCATCTCCCATAAAGAAACGCGGTGTGCTGACATCACAACTTCATTATGTGTTTATTCACCCATGTACATTTGTATTCTGTACTAAACTGAACATTAGAAAGGAAAATCAGAAACCTCTCATAGAGATACATTATGTATACACACAAGCATCCATAAACTCTGTCTCTGTCAATCTGTCTGTCTGTCTTTCTCTCACACACGCACACAAACACACACAGACACACACACACACACACTATTGAAAAAGATCACATAGTATGATTGTGATCATCATCATCATCATCATCACCATCATCATCATCATCATCATCATCGTCATCATCATCGTCATCATCATCGTCATCATGATGCTCATGATGTGAACTGTTGCTGGACAGGCTTCTCTGGACAGCTCTGTGAGCTGAACGAAGACAATTGCGCCGGGGTGACGTGCCCGGCCAACGCCTACTGCGTGGATGGCAGTAACACCTACAGTTGTGTGTGTGCTGATGAAAAGATCGGCGACAGCTGTTACAAAGGTATTGACATTGAAGCTACTATCACTGACATACACTTGATATGTTGAGCAGGATGTGTGTGTCTCTCTTTACGTGTGTATCTGTGTCCAGTTAACTCTTGTTGTGATGTATACAGACCCGCAGCTTTCATCTGGTCTTCTTCAAATCATTAGCATACTGGGCGCATCAAGATCAAATCCCCTTTGTACTTGAAAGTTGCATCAGCCTCATTTCAAGTTGGACGTGAGTAGGGTTGGACAACAAGGGAAAGGGAAGGAGGGGGATAAGGGAGAGGAGGTAAGGGGATAAAGGGGAGCGACAGGGAGTGTAGTGGAGGGGGGGGGGAGTAGAGACAGGGAATGGGAATGGGGGAGGGGGTGTAGGAAGGTGGGATGGAGAACAGAGGAAGGGGGTGCACAAGGAAGGAGAGGAGGGGGCAGACAGGAGGAATAGGGGGTGGAAGGGGGTTGCAGAGAGGAGGTGGGGGGAAGAGGGAGGATGGGTGATGTGTTACAGAAACAGTTCTAGAACCTGACAAAGCAGAAGTATTGAGAAATATGAGCATAAAGGTGAAGCAAGACTAAACGTTTTGACTTGTCAAATAAAGTGGAAATCTTTAATATTTGTCACTAAGTTAGCTGTTCTTTAAAAAAAAAAAAAAAAACATAGTTGATACATGATAGCAAGGTGCACAGCATGTCTGTTACATGTGCTGACCTGACAGCAAGGTGTGTCACTATGTACACTGATTTGACAGCAAGGTGTGTCACCATGTACACTGATTTGACAGCAAGGTGTGTCACCATGTACACTGATTTGACAGCAAGGTGTGTCACCATGTACACTGATTTGACAGCAAGGTGTGTCACCATGTACACTGATTTGACAGCAAGGTGTGTCACTATGTACACTGATTTGACAGCAAGGTGTGTGTCACCATGTACACTGAATTGACAGCAAGGTGTGTCACCATGTACACTGAATTGACAGCAAGGTGTGTCACTATGTACACTGATTTGACAACAAGGTGTGTCACCATGTACACTGAATTGACAGCAAGGTGTGTCACTATGTACAGTGATTTGACAGCAAGGTGTGTCACTATGTACAGTGATTTGACAGCAAGGTGTGTCACCGTGTACACTGAATTGACAGCAAGGTGTGTCACCATGTACACTGAATTGACAGCAAGGTGTGTCACTATGTACACTGATTTGACAGCAAGGTGTGTCACTATGTACACTGATTTGACAGCACGGTGTGTCACCATGTACAATGATTTGACAGCAAGGTATGTCACTATGTACACTGATTTGACAGCAAGGTGTGTCACCATGTACAATGATTTGACAGCAAGGTGTGTCACCATGTTACAGCGATTTGACAGCATGGTGTGTCACCATGTACACTGATTTGACAGCAAGGTGTGTCACCATGTACAGTGATTTGACAGCA
>CM065743.1:48495052-48505052 GCA_033310375.1 Conus canariensis | reverse complement strand
CCCTGTGTAGACCGTGATTCTTTGGATCCGGTGTGACAGCCTCGTACTTGTCAGAAGAGGTGAAAACTGTCATCATCCCCTTTAAACCCTGTGTAGACCGTGATTCTTTGGATCTGGTGTGACAGCCTCGTACTTGTCAGAAGACATGAAAACTGTCATCATCGCTTCAAAGCCTGTGTGGGCCGTGGCTCTTTGGATCGGTGTGACGGCCTCGTACTTGTCAGAAGACATGAAAACTGTCATCATCGCTTCAAAGCCTGTGTGGGCCGTGACTCTTTGGATCCGGTGTGATGGCCTTGTACTTGTCAGAAGAGGTGAAAACTATCATCATCCCTTCAAAGCCTGTGTGGGCCGTGACTCTTTGGATCTGGTGTGACAGCCTTGTACTTGTCAGAAGAGGTGAAAACTGTCATCATCCCTTCAAAGCCTGTGTGGGCCGTGACTCTTTGGATCTGGTGTGACAGCCTCGTACTTGTCAGAAGACATGAAAACTGTCATCATCCCCTCAAACCCTGTGTAGACCGTGATTCTTTGGATCCGGTGTGACAGCCTCGTACTTGTCAGAAGAGGTGAAAACTATCATCATCCCTTCAAAACCTTTGTGGGCCGTGACTCTTTGGATCTGGTGTGACAGCCTCGTACTTGTCAGAAGAGGTGAAAACTATCATCATCCCCTCAAACCCTGTGTGGGCCATGACTCTTTGGATCTGGTGTGACTCTTTCACATCCTTCAGATCTTTTCATCATTTTTTTTTGGTTTTTTTTTTGGTTTCAAAGAAAAAGGAGAAATAGAGATCAGTCACAGACCTTGGTCGGCTGAACTGCTCTCCCTCTCCGTAAAAGATCAGCATGGTAGCCGTCAGGACGCTGTGTGCTTCAGTTTTGCTGGGGATTTTGTCTTAAGCTTCGACTTGTCCGGTGCTTCCTTTCTTGTCCCAAATCAACAGGTGACTCTGAAGTCTGCACTGCAGTCTCCAGTGGAAGATGGACAAGGCCTTTAGATTCTGTCAGTCCCTCAGTCCTTGCATCTCTGTGGTGATTATGAACACAGTGGTGATGGCTGTGAAACTACAAGACCTCTGTCCCTAAGTCCTTGCATCTCTGTGGGGATTATGAACACAGTGGTGATGGCTGCGAAACTACAAGACCTCTGTCCCTAAGTCGTTGCATCTCTGTGGGGATTATGAACACAGTGGGGACGGCTGTGAAACTACAAGACCTCTGTCCTTAAGTTAGGGACTGAAGGAAAGGTTAGATGACTAGCTTTGTCAATTTTTTTTCCATATCATGGTGTTCCTGATATCAGAGCGATGTGTCACAGCAAGTAAGGATAGGGTATTTGTTGGGGCAGATGGGTATTGACAGGGTATTTGTTGGGGCAGATGGGTATTGACAGAGTATTTGTTGGGGCAGATGGGTATTGACAGGGTATTTGTTGGGGCAGATGGGTATTGACAGGGTATTTGTTGGGGCAGATGGGTATTGACAGGGTATTTGTTGGGGCAGATGGGTATTGACAGGGTATTTGTTGGGGCAGATGGGTATTGACAGGGTATTTGTTGGGGCAGATGGGTATTGACAGGGTATTTGTTGGGGCAGATGGGTATTGACAGGGTATTTGTTGGGGCAGATGGGTATTGATAGGGTATTTGTTGGGGCAGATGGGTATTGACAGGGTATTTGTTGGGGCAGATGGGTATTGACAGGGTATTTGTTGGGGCAGATAGAGTATTGACAGGGTATTTGTTGGGGCAGATGGGTATTGACAGGGTATTTGTTGGGGCAGATGGGTATTGACAGGGTATTTGTTGGGGCAGATGGGTATTGACAGGGTATTTGTTGGGGCAGATGGGTATTGATAGGGTATTTGTTGGGGCAGATGGGTATTGATACGGTATTTGTTGGGGCAGATGGGTATTGATAGGGTATTTGTTGGGGCAGATAGAGTATTGACAGGGTATTTGTTTGGGCAGATGGGTATTGACAGGGTATTTGTTGGGGCAGATAGAGTATTGATAGGGTATTTGTTGGGGCAGATGGGTATTGATAGGGTATTTGTTGGGGCAGATGGGTATTGATAGGGTATTTGTTGGGGCAGTTAGAGTATTGATAGGGTATTTGTTGGGGCAGATGGGTATTGATAGGGTATTTGTTGGGGCAGATGGGTATTGATAGGGTATTTGTTGGGGCAGATGGGTATTGACAGGGTATTTGTTGGGGCAGATGGGTATTGACAGGGTATTTGTTGGGGCAGATGGGTATTGACAGGGTATTTGTTGGGGCAGATGGGTATTGACAGGGTATTTGTTGGGGCAGATGGGTATTGACAGGGTATTTGTTGGGGCAGATGGGTATTGATAGGGTATTTGTTGGGGCAGATGGGTATTGACAGGGTATTTGTTGGGGCAGATGGGTATTGACAGGGTATTTGTTGGGGCAGATAGAGTATTGACAGGGTATTTGTTGGGGCAGATGGGTATTGACAGGGTATTTGTTGGGGCAGATGGGTATTGACAGGGTATTTGTTGGGGCAGATGGGTATTGACAGGGTATTTGTTGGGGCAGATGGGTATTGATAGGGTATTTGTTGGGGCAGATGGGTATTGATAGGTATTTGTTGGGGCAGATGGGTATTGATAGGGTATTTGTTGGGGCAGATAGAGTATTGACAGGGTATTTGTTTGGGCAGATGGGTATTGACAGGGTATTTGTTGGGGCAGATAGAGTATTGATAGGGTATTTGTTGGGGCAGATGGGTATTGATAGGGTATTTGTTGGGGCAGATGGGTATTGATAGGGTATTTGTTGGGGCAGTTAGAGTATTGATAGGGTATTTGTTGGGGCAGATGGGTATTGATAGGGTATTTGTTGGGGCAGATGGGTATTGATAGGGTATTTGTTGGGGCAGATGGGTATTGACAGGGTATTTGTTGGGGCAGATGGGTATTGACAGGGTATTTGTTGGGGCAGATGGGTATTGATAGGGTATTTGTTGGGGCAGTTAGAGTATTGACAGGGTATTTGTTGGGGCAGATGGGTATTGATAGGGTATTTGTTGGGGCAGATGGGTATTGATAGGGTATTTGTTGGGGCAGTTAGAGTATTGACAGGGTATTTGTTGGGGCAGATGGGTATTGATAGGGTATTTGTTGGGGCAGTTAGAGTATTGACAGGGTATTTGTTGGGGCAGATGGGTATTGATAGGGTATTTGTTGGGGCAGTATGAGGGTATTGACAGGGTATTTTTGGGGCAGATGGGTATTGATAGGGTATTTGTTGGGGCAGATGGGTATTGACAGGGTATTTGTTGGGGCAGATGGGTATTGACAGGGTATTTGTTGGGGCAGATGGGTATTGACAGGGTATTTGTTGGGGCAGATGGGTATTGATAGGGTATTTGTTGGGGCAGATGGGTATTGACAGGGTATTTGTTGGGGCAGATGGGTATTGATAGGGTATTTGTTGGGGCAGATGGTATTGATAGGGTATTTGTTGGGCAGATGGGTATTGACAGGGTATTTGTTGGGGCAGATGGGTATTGATAGGGTATTTGTTGGGGCAGATGGGTATTGATAGGGTATTTGTTGGGCAGATGGGTATTGAAGGGTATTGTTGGGGCAATAGAGTATTGATAGGGTATTTGTTGGGGCAGATGGGTATTGATAGGGTATTTGTTGGGGCAGATGGGTATTGACAGGGTATTTGTTGGGGCAGTTAGGTATTGTAATGGGAAAATTCCTATACAATGCATGCAGCACAGTACAGGTGAAGTATGTTACAGTGCAATCCTGCCATTGCTGTGTATGCAGTGCAGTACAGTATTGCTGTATAATGTAGTGCGCTACAATGTAACTTACAACACTATGAATGCAATAAAGTATTACATGGTGCATAGTTAGTATGCAGTATGATAGTGTACAATGCAATGCAGCATGCAGCATAACAGCACAGTATAATGCTGTTCAGTACAGTACGCAAGTAAGTCAAATGCAACATAGCACCTTGCAGTACAGTACAGTACAGTACACAAGGCAGTTAGAAGCAAGAAGAAACAGTGCATTGCAATGCGGTACACAATGTTGTATATTTCAGTACAGGACATACAAAAGTGCAATGCAGTTTGCTAAACATGTGGTACATTGCATAATGAAGTATAGTACAATGTAGTGCAAAACAACGCAGCCTAGCAAAGCATGGAGTATGATACAGACTGGTGTATTGCAGTGCTCTCAGTTCAGTATGCAGTGTAATTCAGTGCTGCACACTGCAGCCCACCACAGTGAAGGAGGCTGTATGATAGAATGCAATGCATAGCATTGCACACACTGTGTGTGATAGAATGCAGTGCATAGCACCGCACACACTGTGTAAGATAGAATGCAGTGCACATCACCGCACACACTGTGTGCGATAGAATGCAGTGCACATCACCGCACACACTGTGTGTGATAGAATGCAGTGCATAGCACCGCACTCACTGTGTGTGTGATAGAATGCAGTGCATAGCACTGCACACACTGTGTGATAGAATGCAGTGCATAGCATTGCACACACTGTGTGTGATAGAATGCAGTGCATAGCACCGCACACACTGTGTGTGATAGAATGCAGTGCATAGCACTGCACACGCTGTGTGATAGAATGTAGTGCATAGCATTGCACACACTGTGTGTGATAGAATGCAGTGCATAGCACCGCACACACTGTGTGTGATAGAATGCAGTGCATAGCACCGCACACGCTGTGTGTGATAGAATACAGTGCATAGCACTGTACACACTGTGTGATAGAATGCAGTGCATCATAGCATTGCACACACTGTGTGTGATAGAATGCAGTGCATAGCATTGCACACACTGTGATAGAATGCAGTGCATAGCATTGCACACACTGTGTGTGATAGAATGCAGTGCACAGCACCGCACACACTGTGTTGTAGATTGCAGTGCACAGCACCGCACACGCTGTGTGTGATAGAATGCAGTGCACAGCACTGCACACAATATGTGTGATTGAATGCAGTGCACAGCATCGCACATGCCGTGTGTGATTGAATGCAGTGCAGAGCACCGCACACACTGTGTGTGATAGAATGCAGTGCACAGCACTGCACACGCTGTGTGTGATAGAATGCAGTGCATAGCACAGCACACACCGTGTGTGATTGAATGCAGTGCACAGCACCGCACACACTGTGTGTAATAGAATGCAGTGCATAGTACCGCACACGCTGTGTGTGATAGAATGCAGTGCACAGCACTGCACACGCTGTGTGTGATAGAATGCAGTGCATAGCACCGCACACGCCAGGTGTGATTGAATGCAGTGCACAGCACCGCACACAGTGTGATAGAATGTGGCGCACAGCACCGCACACGCTGTGTGTGATAGAATGGAGTGCATAGCACCACACACACTGTGTGTGATAGAATGCAGTGCATAGCATTGCACATGCTGTGTGTGATAGAATGCAGTGCATAGCATTGCACACACTGTGGGTGATAGAATGCAGTGCATAGCACTGCACACACTGTGTGTGATAGAATGCCTTGCACAGCACCGCGCACGCTGTGTGTGATAGAATGCCATGCACAGCATCGCACACGCTGTATGTGATAGAATGCAGTGCATAGCACCGCACACACTGTGTGTAATAGAATGCAGTGCACAGCACCGCACACGCTGTGTGTGATAGAATGCAGTGCACAGCATGGCACACGTTGTTTGTGATAGAATGCAGTGCACAGCACCATACACGCTGTGTGTGATAGAATGCAGTGCATAGCATTGCACACACTGTGTGTGATAGAATGCAGTGCATAGCATTGCACACACTGTGTGTGATAGAATGCAGTGCATAGCATTGCACACACTGTGTTTGATAGAATGCAGTGCACAGCACCGCACACACTGTGTGATAGAATGCAGTGCACAGCACCGCACATGCTGTGTGTGATAGAATGCAGTGCATAGCACCGCACATGCCGTGTGTGATAGAATGCAGTGCATAGCACCGCACATGCCGTGTGTGATAAAATGCAGTGCATAGCATTGCACACGCTGTGTGTGATAGAATGCAGTGCATAGCGCCGCACGCACTGTGTGTGATAGAATGCAGTGCACATCACCGCACACACTGTGTGTGATAGAATGCAGTGCATAGCGCCGCACACGCTGTGTGTGATAGAATGCCGTGCACAGCTGTCCAGCCGAGATGAAAATCGTGCTGTTTAGTTCCTCCTGCCTGCCCGGCAGGCGATAAGCAGGCTACGTGACTCACGGCAACGCCCCGTGTACTACAGCTGTGCACAAGGGAGCGCATGTGTTCTCATGCTGTGCTGTTCCTGTTGTGCTTTACGGATTATTATTCTTTCATACTCCATAACTGGATATAATTAACTGTGTGCGTGATTTGTGTGTTGTGATTCTTTTTTGTGCTGTTTGATACAACTTCGGTTCATCACGCGTTCTTGAGGTTTTTTTTTCATAGAGAAGTTTGTTTTCATAAGTTGGCCAGGACCCGGCACGTGTATACGTATATCTATGGAGGCAGTGTTAGCTCAGCAAGCCGTGTACGTGTGTGGTGCTCTTCTTTTCTTCTCTCCTCTCTCTCTCTCTCTCTCTCTCTCTCTCTCTCTCTCTCTCTCTCTCTTTCTCTCTCTCTCTCTCTCTCGCTGTGTGTGCGTGCGTGCGTGTGTGTGTGTGTGTGTGTGTGTGTGTGTGTGTGTGTGTGTGTGTGTGTGTATGTAGGTGTGTGTGTGTGTGTGTACACGTGTGTGTGTGTGTGTGTGTGCGCGCGCGCGCGCGCGCATGTGTGTGACCGACCCTGCATTGGTTAGTCTTGTTGCTTACGTGTAGGCCTACTTCATTCTGATCTTTTGTACGTGCGTACGCGTGCGTGTTTATAGCGCCAACAATGGTGGAGGCGTTTGAACACAACTTCATGAACACAAAAGACGTGTACATTTGTTGTGCCGTGTGTGCAGCAATCATGTGCTCAGAAAGGTACAAGATAAAGGATTAAACGCTAGACTTTGTGTCGACTTCTCCAATGATTTGTTGCAGTATTTCACTCTAGATATTTATGGTGATGAAGAAGGCAAACAGTCCAAGTGTATCTGCATAAAATGCTACCATAAACTGAAAAAAACGAGACACATGTCAGCACATTCTCAATGTTATACTACAAAAGAAAATGCTGCTTGTGACATAGAGAGAATGTCAGAAATCTGGACAACTTTCGATCCAGATCTTTCTTTGAGTCAGTGTATATCATGTCGATTCTTTCAATCAGCCGGCCTTCTTGGTCGTTGGAAAACAAAGAAAAGCCGACCCGTCAAAAGATCTGCTCAAGAATGTTTAGATCAGTCTGATCTTTGCTTGCGCACAGATGAAGGCGTGTCATTATTTTCTCCGTTGGTATCAACCCCCATGAAAAAGCCTAGAACATTCTCTGCACAAACCTCACCAGTCATAGCTAGCACATCCAACTCGGCATTTGAATGTGGTGACATGTCTGATGTATGCTTCGATACCAATGAAAGTGTGTCTACGTCAGTTTGTCAGTCACCATCGACCGCTGTTGTTGGTGTGTGGTTTCTGTCAGTGTGTGTGTGTGTGTGTGTGTGTGTGTGTGTGTGTGTGTGTGCGTGCGCGATCTCTCTCTCTCTCTCTCTCTCTCCTCTCTCTCTCTCTCTCTCTCTCTCCAGTTGTGAGTAGGCTCACCATGAAAATGAGAAAACATTTTGCATTGGTGTGTGTATGTGACATCAGTTTCAAATGATTCGAATGGGCGAAAGAACAAGGTCAGGTAGGAAGCATTTCATTGTTTATAACTGACATCTGCATGTGTGGCATGCTAAAATCTTGCTTTACTAAAAGCATGGTGCGGTTGTGATAGAATCAGTTTCGGCATGCATCACAAGCACGTAGAGCACGCAGATAAACAAGCAAAATATGCCTAGGCCGTGGTAGGGAAACTGCCACCATGTTCCCAGTGAAGCTGACCAGTGCCGACAGTGACTGTTTATTTTGGCCCGGTACCGGCTGTCAGGTAGGAGTCCCGCGAATAATTTTATGTCAGTTGTAAAGGAAAGATATGCATGTCCAATATGGTCCAGGTTGAGCGTGATAGCTTCAGAAACGCATGCTCTCCACTGAGTTGAAATTTCAATTCACTTTGTGTGTTCGTTAGTCTTTTTCAATCGTTTTTTTGTTGGCAAATCTTTGTGGTGCTTGTCAGCAATGCGTATGAAAGAAGACGCATTCATGTTTGGTATCGTTCTGTCAGTCAAAGACCCCACAATTCAGTGACATC
The DNA here is from genome assembly GCA_033310375.1 of Conus canariensis. Classification (NCBI taxonomy): domain Eukaryota; kingdom Metazoa; phylum Mollusca; class Gastropoda; order Neogastropoda; family Conidae; genus Conus; species Conus canariensis. The sequence goes on along the minus strand of CM065743.1, from coordinate 48,496,735 downwards.
AATCGACCACAGTTCGTTGCATTCTGGCACAAAGTATTAATGAAGAAACACAGCATCCTGTTTTCAACACACTATCAGCCAGACAGTTAGTATCACATTACGCGTAGGGAGGAAAGCTTGTGGGAGGTTAGCGCGAGGAAACTGGCAGCTGTCAGCAGAAGTGCGCTGTTTAAACAAACCGCGGCCGTTCCATCCCTTCCCCTCCTGCGACCGATAGGCGGTCAGGAGTTATTGCCCTTGTCTTCAACTAAAGATTCCTCTGCGGACAAACGTGCATGCACAGCACCGCACACACTGTGTGTGATAGAATGCAGTGCACAGCATGGCACACACTGTGTGTGATAGAATGCAGTGCATAGCATTGCACACACTGTGGGTGATAGAATGCAGTGCATAGCATTGCACACACTGTGTGTGATAGAATGCAGTGCATAGCATTGCACACACTGTGTGATAGAAAGCAGTACATAGCACCGCACACACTGTGTGATAGAATGCAGTGTATAGCATTGCACACACTGTGGGTGATAGAATGCAGTGCATAGCATTGCACACTGTGTGTGTGATAGAATGCAGTGCATAGCATTGCACACACTGTGTGATAGAATGCAGTGCATAGCATTGCACACACTGTGGGTGATAGAATGCAGTGCATAGCATTGCACACAATGTGGGTGATAGAATGCAGTGCATAGCACCGCACACGCTGTGTGTGATAGAATGCAGTGCATAGCACCACACACAGTACAGTATTCAACATGATTCAGTGCTGTGTGGCACAGTAAAATACAATGCGCCATGCTCTAAAGCATAATATAGTACAGTCTTACACAGCACAGTCGGGTATTCCATGCAACACAGTCCATTCTAACACAGTGCAATACAATGTGTTGTGTAACGCAGTGCAGCACAGTGCAATACAATGTGTTGTGTAACGCAGTGCAGCACAGTACAATACGATGTGTTGTGTAACGCAGTGCAGCACAGTGCAATACGCTGTGTTGTGTAACGCAGTGCAGCACAGTGCAATACAATGTGTTGTGTAACGCAGTGCAGCACAGTGCAATACGATGTTTAACACAGTGCAGCACAGTGCAATGCGATGTGTTGTGTAACGCAGTGCAGCACAGTACAATATGATGTGTTGTGTAACGCAGTGCAGCACAGTGCAATACCGTGTGTTGTGTAACGCAGTGCAGCACAGTACAATATGATGTGTTGTGTAACGCAGTGCAGCACAGTGCAATATGATGTGTTGTGTAACGCAGTGCAGCACAGTACAATATGATGTGTTGTGTAACGCAGTGCAGCACAGTACAGTACGATGTGTTGTGTAACGCAGTGCAGCACAGTACAGTACAGTGTGTGTGTAACGCAGTGCAGCACAGTACAATATGATGTGTGTGTAACACAGTGCAGCACGTACAATACAATGTGGTGTGTAACGCAGTGCAGCACAGTACAATACAATGTGTTGTAATACGATGTGTTGTGAAGAAAAAAAAAGAAAAAGAAACACCCGAAGGTGCTGGGGAGGACCCAGAGAAGCACTGTCTTCACCTGCCTTTAGAGCAGTCCTGTACCACCCTTGGAGGCCTGCGCTGTGTTGACGATGGGTACAGGCACGCGCAGGACACTCCATTAAGACATCAAGGGACATAACTGCTCCTGAACAGAGGTAAA
>CM065743.1:48470052-48490052 GCA_033310375.1 Conus canariensis | reverse complement strand
AAAAAATTCCCATGTTCTCTCGTCTACCGTCTAGGGGATGCAGCTGCCATAAATATTTAGAACAGGGTTCTAGCCACTGGAAGGGTAAGTTTACATGCACCAGGGATGACCTTTGTGACCCCAGAGTAGTCTGAACAAAGAGACCCGTCTGGCACTGGAAGGCACGTGTGGAATTTCCTGCTTCACCAATATATCGGGCAGAAGGAGAATGACATGTGGTTTTAGAACTGGTTCAGCAAAGTAGTTCAGAAAATGAGGGGGGTAAAGGTGTACAAGTCTATCGAAAAGAATCTGAGCTTGATTTTTATTTGCTCTGTGTACTTAATAGTTTTAACCCGTAAGTCTTATCATCTGAAGCCAAAACAGTGAAAAGTGTGTACTGTGTGCAATGATTTAATTGCCTTAAAAAAAAGATTCACTTGGATTGCACATATTGAATACCTCAGGCTTTTCTGCATCTGTTCAAAGTAAGAGCGAAGTGTTATGCCCCTTTTCTGCCTCATCTGCTGTTGTCATGCTAACCAAACAAAGGTAAACAAGATTGTGTTCTCCTACATTTTACTTATGTTGTTTCGTAACAGTAGCGTTGCTATTTTACCAAAATGTATTTTAATTCTATGCTCATTACAAAGTTTGCGCTTTACCCTTTCCGTTGATATATAACAATTGCTTGTTAGGTTTATATTAGGAGACGTAAATAAAATTAAAAAAGTGCGGAAATCGCGTGTCTGCAACGTTATAAGCACGTGCGTGCACGCGCATGCAGGGAAGCGACGCTGCTCTGCCGCGCTCGTCTGGAAAGTATTAACCCTGTAGAACTGGCCATTGTTACAGCGGGATTGATTAGCAGGAAGGGAGTTAACCCTGTAGAACTGGCCATTGCTACAGCGGGATTGATTAGCAGGAAGGGAGTTAACCCTGTAGAACTGGCCATTGCTACAGCGGGATTGATTAGCAGGAAGGGAGTTAACCCTGTAGAACTGGCCATTGTACAGCGGGATTGATTAGCAGGAAGGGAGTTAACCCTGTAGAACTGGCCATTGCTACAGCGGGATTCATTAGCAGGAAGGGAGTTAACCCTGTAGAACTGGCCATTGTTACAGCGGGATTCATTAGCAGGAAGGGAGTTAACCCTGTAGAACTGGCCATTGTTACAGCGGGCTTCATTAGCTGAAGTGGGAATGAACTTTGCACCAGCTGATGGTCGGTGATGCAGAGCATCAAGTCTCTCTGATACACTGCATTGTCTTGCTGTCTGATTGATGATCTGTAATATGGTGACCAGAACGAGGCGTGTCATAGCACACAAGGTCATAGGCTGGCCTGGGCGATGGAAGAGTCCTGTTGCACACTTCACTCATCAGACCCTGGTAGGGCCAGGCCAGTCATGCTGATGTGGACACTGTCCTGTCGTTACCACTTTGTGGGCAAATGAACCACAGAAGACCAGCAACTGTGACTGACATACAGTTGTCTCTGCCACTTTGTGGTTACACAAAGCAGACAGACCAGAACACTGTGACTGACATACAGTTGTCCTGCCACTGTGTGGGTACACACACCAGACACCAGAGCACTGTGACTGACATACAGTTGTCCTGCCACTGCGTGGTTACACACACCAGACAAGACCAGAACATTGTGACTGACACACAGTTGTCCCTGCCACTTTGTGGTTACACACACCAGACAAGACCAGAACACTGTGACTGACATACAGTTGTCCTGCCACTTTGTGGTTACACACACCAGACAAGACCAGAACACTGTGACTGACATACAGTTGTCCCTGCCACTGTGTGGTTACACACACCAGACAAGACCAGAACACTGCGACTGACATACAGTTGTCCCTGCTACTTTGTGGTTACACACACCAGACAAGACCAGAACACTGTGACTGACATACAGTTGTCCCTGCCACTTTGTGGTTACACACACCAGACAGACCAGAGCACCGTGACTGACATACAGTTGTCCCTGCCACTTTGTGGTTACACACACCAGACAAGACCAGAACACTGTGACTGACATACAGTTGTCCCTGCCACTTTGTGGTTACACACACCAGACAGACCAGAGCACCGTGACTGACATACAGTTGTCCTGCCACTTTGTGGTTACACACACCAGACAAGACCAAACACTGTGGCTGACATACAGTTGTCCTGCTACTTTGTGGTTACACACACCAGACAGACCAGAACACTGTGACTGACATATAGTTGTCCTGCCACTGTGTGGGTTACACACACTAGACAAGACCAGAACACTGTGACTGACATACAGTTGTCCTGCCACTTTGTGGTTACACACACCAGACAAGACCAGAACACTGTGACTGACATACAGTTGTCCTGCCACTTTGTGGTTACACACATTGTGACTGACACATTGTGACATTGTGACTGACACACAGTTGTCCCTGCCACTGTGTGGTTACACACACCAGACAAGACCAGAACACTGTGACTGACATACAGTTGTCCTGCCACTGTGTGGTTACACACACCAGACAAGACCAGAACACTCTGACTGACATGCAGTTGCTGGTGCAAAGTGGTTAGCATCACGGACTCCCAGCAAGGAGGTCGTGGGTTCGATTCCCATTGCAGCCATTGTGTATTTTTCTGCCCTGACTGGCTCCTACCCAGAGTTGAGTTTGCTATGGGTTCGGTTAGGAAGACAGGGACCACACAGTTGAGTTTCATCCACTCAATGGATGTGTCTCTGAGATCGTTGCTCAAATCACTGACCAACACTGTAGGTGCCTGTATCTCTTGGTCCTGGTTGATGCTGGGATATATTATGAAAGGAAGCGTAGAGTACAGCCCTGCCATGCAGTCTTGGACCAGAATGGAAATCTGTAGCATCATCTTTATCATCCTCATTCTCATTGATCAGCACAAAAAGAATTGTCAAAATCTCTGGCCATTCATGCTCTGCTGTCATGGTGACCTCAGTTTTGATGACCTCTCTACATCTGTGGCCTTGGTTTGATTCTGTCAGGTCACTGATAGTGGCAAATTCATGGGGGCTGTTGTTGGACAGATGCGGTGGCGCCCTCTGAAGGGAGAGCTCACTCATGCTGGCTTCTTGACAAAGCAATTGTTGTCGTCAGTCGGGGGCCAAGCAGGTGGTGTCCTGCGTATGTTGGATCATAACAGGCACCACTGAACGCCACCGAAGTGACTCGGCAGCAGTGCAGTGTCTCCTCTGGTGGGATGCGTCTTAATGGCTTGACATTGACTGCTCCCTGTGGATTGCCAGTGCTGGGGCTGCGGTGGACTGGGCCGGGCTGTGGCTGTAGATCGGGGTGGGGGGGGGGGGAGGTTGGGATGAGCGGTGTGGGTGTAGTGCCAATGAGGTGGCACAGAAGATGGGACAGCGAAAAAAAAAAAAAAAGAATAAAAAGAACTTTCCACATGTAAGGATGTGCAGTGGGAACTGGGCGTCAGAGAGGCAGAGTGTTAAACATTTGCTTCACCTCCCATGGTGTTCAGTGGGAATGGAGATGACTGACAGTGATGGTAGAGGATGGTGAGGTTTGTTGATGGTGCTGTTTTCAGCCACGGAGTGATGGCAGAGGATGGTGAGGTTTGTTAATGGTGGTGTTTTCAGCCACGGAGTGATGGCAGAGGATGGTGAGGTTTGTTAATGGTGGTGTTTTCAGCCACGGAGTGATGGCAGAGGATGGTGAGGTTTGTTGAATGGTGCTGTTTTCAGCCACGGAGATGGGCTGGGGTCACTATGGAGTGGCCTACACGCAGAGCGACAGCGACGGAGACACCGCTGTCTGTAGCTTCCACTTGCATAACAGACGTGAGTTTGACGTGCAGATGCACTCGTACCAATGTTGGGTTGACATACCAGCTCATGTATGTAGAATGCCCATGTATGTTCCATACACTGTATTCAGATTATTTAGTAAGGTTTGTCAACAGTTTATACATACATGTTCATGTGCATCCAGGTGTATGCATGACAGCCTTAGCAAGGTATGTGTACCATAGAGCAACATACACAGTCTCATACAGGTGCATATATACATTTTTTGTATATTTATACTTGGCTGCATCGGAATCACTGTATCACAGACACCGCAAACACTTATCTGCCACACGTGTATACCTACAGCCAGACATTTAGGCACCAGCACACAAATGTATACACACACCTTTCTGTCTGTCAAACTGTACTTTTGACTACCCTATTGTCTAAGTTTTTTTTTATTATGTGTGTGTTCAAAATTATGTACGTACATTGTCATATTCATTTTACTGTCTGTTTTTGCACATGCTAATTCTTGTACGTTGTAAGACATTTCCATATGTTCCCCCAGCCCACCCCACCTCCTACCCCCACTCTCTCCTTCCCCTTCATTATTGTTATTCTCACTTTTATTTCTGTTTTTTGTTTGTTTATTATTATTCTTATTTTTTGTTTTTTCATTTCTGTTCTATTTTCATTGGATGTTCCATTATGATTGCATGACCGCTTTGTTTGTTTGATTGTTTTCTTACATTATTTCATTTCACTGCATGTTGAAGTCCCCACTCAGGGCGAGGACTGGATGTAAAAAAGCGCGTCAGTGCTTATCTATTATCCTTGTAAATAAAGAATTTTGTCTTGTCTTGTCTTGTCATAAAACTGACGTTCTGCTAGCTGCTCTTGGTACTGATGGCTCTGTGCATTGTTGGTGGCTGTCAGGTGGAACCTGCAACAACCCTGTTCCTCCACGGTTTGGAAGTCAGTCCTGCCGCCCGACCAGCGCTGGGATCCGCTGTGAGGTCAGCTGTCAGACAGGCTACACACGGTCACAGGCAGAGCCTCTCTTCTACACCTGCGGAATATATGGAATGTTCGGCGCCTCTGACGTCTCATGACTTTCGACTTCCCTTCTTGTACCAGTGAGTGGTTTCAGTTTTTATTTCTTTCTCTTACGACTTCCCTTCTTGTACCAGTGAGTGGTTTCAGTTTTTATTTCTTTCTCTTTCCGTTACATTTTGGAATACATGAACTGCTTTGCTGAATTGCTTGGTTGCAGATCTTTCAGTATGCTGTGAGACTTGAGAATAGTTGCCATTTTCTTGCGATTCTCTGACTTCTACTGTGTATCCCATGTGAAGCATTGCAGAAGGTGGTTTTGCTTAAATTCCCATCCAGTTCTCCAACCTGCAAGATAACTTGAAAGAGTTAAGTTTTCATCTAATTTAAGAGCATCAGTGTCAGAAAAACTGAATTCCAGTTTGCCCTCATCTCCTTTAGAGAAAGGATCTCCTAATCCAGTGTTGCTCCAGGTGATGGCATCAGGATATGTATGCTAGACTTCTTTTCAGTGGTACCTTGCACAGGAAACGGAAGGTTCAAACTGTCATGTGTGGAGAGAGTTATCATCATCGTCAGTGAAAATGCAGCTTGTCACAGCTACATGTTACTGTTCACCTGATCACTAAGCACAAAAATATGATGAATTATTCAAATGAGATTAGTGGAACAGCAAATATTCCAGTGATTTTTTTTTTTATCTCCTCTGAGATTGCCACATATACAAGATAACATTATGAACACAGTTCCAGTCTTGGACAGTTTCTGTGTGAGGCTCATTCTGTAAGTCCAGCCTCCATGGTGACACCTTTAAGAGCTTATCAAGACTCTGATCTGTTGGTTTTTTTTGTTTTTTTTTCAAGTGTGCTGGCCTATTTCAAGTTCCAGTCTTTTTTTTTGTTTTGTTTTAATGATTTGAACATTGATGAATCATACTGTCAGGGATTCCAATAGCGTTTCATTTTATCTGGCAACAAAATGGATGGTGCTGAACATTTTCTCTCTCACACGGCAGGTTTCCACCCGTCTGGTGTTAGTAGGGTGGGGTTGACATGTTTCTCCTGTCCTTTAACTCAGAAGTCATATGATTTCAAAGGGGGGGGGGGGGGGGTAATTGCGGGCAAAATTGAAACGAGAGCAAAAGCAGTAGTAGTGCATTGCCAAACAAAAGAACAAACCAATTACTGAAAACAATCACGAGGATTTTCGACCCATGTAGGACAGTCACCTGTCTCTTCAAACTGGATGCAAACTTTAGTTTTGGGTGAACAAGTGAAGCCAGTGAATAGAATGACGGTTCAAGGGGGGACAACACAAATGAAAAGAGTAAGAACAATTATAATGATGATGATGGTGATGATGAGAAGAGGAAAAAGAAGGAGGAGGAGAGGAAGGAGTAGAAGAAAGAGAACAAGAAGAGGGAGGACATAGAGAATGGGAAAGACAGTAAATAGAATCCAAGAATCATACAAGCAGCGCCAATAATTTTTGATAATAATCATAAACTAAAAACTAATGATAATAATGAAAGAGGAAATGGGAAAGCTAGCAGGATATAATCTAAGAAATATGTTATGCATAGGAATTTAGAAAATATGAAAGTTTATCATATAGCATGAATGATGAAAACGATGATACTAATACTTCAACTATTACTACTAACAGTAACAATAATGGTAGTAATAACAATAGTGATAATGATAATACCCATTACAATAATGATGATAATGATAAGAGTAATGAAAGTAATAATGGTACTACTACTACTGATTATCATTATTATATCAATGTTACCACTATTGTTACTAATGATAATAATAGAATCATTAATGATATGCCAGTAATGATCATTATTAAGATCATGACAATACTAATAAAAATAGTAGCAATATTAGATGGAAAGGCATGAAAATAATCAATGAATAAAAAGGTAATGGTACTTGAAACACACGCACACACACACACACACACACACACACACACACACACACACACACACACACACACACACATAACATTCATTGGGTTGTGGTAAAACCTCATCAGTGACCATGACAATGAATGTGCAGCATGCCAGACACCCAAGGTCAACATCAGGATGGAGCTGAACTACACCATCCCCTCCATGTTGGTGTGCGCCACGGCCACCACCCAGCTACCCAGCAACATTCGCTCCAGCCTCGCCACTCTCAACGCCAAGTGGCAGGGGGGGATATGCGGCAACGCACCGTGTGATGGCGTTCAGGTGACTGTGGATTGTCCGTCAACATCGTCGCAGCATGTGAAGACTACAGTGGACATACTGGAGCTGGAGTGAGTGTTAACCTTTCTTTTTTTTTCTTTTTTTTTTTGTGTGTTTTGAGGTGGGGAAGAGGAGAGATGAAGATTTTGCTCTTAAAATCTATGGAGGAGATTTGTTTTTTTTCTGTTGGGGGGCAGGAATAGCTCAGTTGGTAGAGCGCCGGACTCGTGATCCTGGGGTTGCGGGTTCAAATTTCGGTACAGGGGCATTTTTCCCTCAGAGTTAACATTGGTTCTGACTCCATTCCCAATGACAGTCCTTTGAATGAGACTATAAACCGAGGTTCCGTGTGTGAACGCAACATCTTGCACACACGTAAAATCCCATCACCAACTTTTGGAAGAGTAGGCCAGTTTGGCCATTGGTATGGATGACACATTACACATAGCATGCACCTTCCCCGAAGATGGAGTATGGCTGCCTTAATGGCGGAATAAAAAACGGTCATACACACAAAACTCCACTGCCTGTCTATACAGGCAGTGTCCGCAGGAGTATCAGCCTGCGTACGCAGAAAGAAAGAAAAGAAAGAATATTTGTTCTTTTCTGTTCAATTTGTAGTATACTTCAGTTCTTTTCCGTTTGACTGGCAGTGGATATCAGATCCTTTCTGTTTAATTTACAGTGGATATCAGCTTTTTTCTGTTTAGTTCTGTGGGGATGTCAGCTATTTTCTGTTAAGTTCTGTGGGGATGTCAGTTCTTTCTGTTAAGTTCTGTGGGGATGTCAGTTCTTTTTTGTTTAATTTACAGTGGATATCAGCTTTTTTTCTGTTAAGTTCTGTGGGGATGTCAGTTCTTTTTTGTTTAATTTACAGTGGATATCAGCTTTTTTTCTGTTTAGTTCTGTGGGGATATCATCTATTTTCTGTTTAGTTCTGTGGGGATGTCAGCTTTTTTTCTGTTAAGTTCTGTGGGGATGTCAGCTTTTTTTTGTTTAATTTACAGTGGATATCAGCCTTTTTTCTGTTTAGTTCTGTGGGGATGTCAGCTATTTTCTGTTAAGTTCTGTGGGGATGTCAGTTTTTTTTGTTTAATTTACAGTGGATATCAGCTTTTTTTCTGTTTAGTTCTGTGGGGATATCATCTATTTTCTGTTTAGTTCTGTGGGGATGTCAGCTATTTTCTATTTAGTTCTGTGGGGATGTCAGCTATTTTCTGTTTAGTTCATGATGGATATTGGTTCTTTTCTGTTTAATTCACAATGAATATTAGTTCTTTTCTGTTTAAACAATTCCAAGTTAGTTTAGACATAACATTTTTGTGTAATATTTGCTTCCTTTTTTTTCTTTCACTGTTCCTGATCAATGTAATCTCAAGTGTAAATACTGAATTCAGGGGGGAGAATTGATTCATTTGGCCGCTCGCTTCTTCCTTTGACAGGGTCAGCACACTGGGTTTCAGTTTGTGTGTATATCTCTAAATGATCACTGATATTGCCATGACTGCATATGCATGCATATGCACAAACACACACACACACACACACACACAACACACACACACACCACACACACCATGATACACACACACATACACACACACACACCATAATACACACCACACACACACACTCACGCGCACACACACACACACAAACAAACACGCACACACATACACACACCATAATACATGCACGCGCGCGCGTGCGCGCACACACACACATACACACACCATAATACATGCATGCGCGTGCGCACACACACACACACACACATACACACACCATAATACATGCACGTGCGCGCACACACACACACACACACACACACACACACACACACACACACACACACACACCAAAACACATGCGCAAGCACACACACACACACACACACACACACACCCAAAACACACACACACACACACACACCACATGCATCATGCATCAGTACTTTCAAAAATAGACACATTTGTACATTGCGCACAAAGACACATGTACACATACAGATTTCATTCTGAGTTGTCTAATGTCAGAGAAAACTGTTCCACCACCTGATTTGTCATATCGAAGTAAGTGAGAACAATTTGGAAATTAATGATATATTCATGTGAATTGAAGGGAATGTTTCAGTTTCAAGGTCTATGAGACAGTAAAGTCAGTTGAGAGAGAAAATAACAGTTAGAAGTCAATGATACATGTCATATTCAGTTCAGAGAAAATGCAGTCCTTCAGAAGTTTATAGTAGATCAACATTGGATTGAGAGAGAAAATTTATAAATCTACAATTAATTAAATGATATTAACAGAGTGAAAGTTCATTATATACCCGTGTCTAATTAAGAGAGCATGAACAGTTTGAGAAGCTGAAGTTAAATCAGAAAGACTGTAACAGACTGAAACTCTGTGACATAGCATGTTATTATTAAGACATGTAGGATTTGAAAGTCGGTAATATATTCATGTCAAATGAAAGGAAATAAAAATTTTGAAATTGTATAGAATTCTTAGGCAAACTAAGAGATGCAACAGTTTGACAGCTTGTGATATATTCATGTCAAATGAAAGGAGAATAAAAATTTTGAAATTGTGTAGAATTCTTAGGCAAGCTAAAAGATGTAACAGTTTGAAAGCCGATGATATGCACATCAAGTTAGGAAGGACTGAAACACGAAGCAGGTTGAAATTCTGTAACGTTTTTTTCCTTCTGTACAGTGATGTTGTTCGAAGCGATAACGTGAATGTGAAGACTGTGACGGAGGTTCTAACTGTTGCTGTGGTTGACAACGGTGACTTCAGCTATGTGAGTGATGTCCAGATTGATATGAGGTTACTGATGGTTGAAATTAATGATGATGACGAAAATAATGTGTGCAGATGGTTTAGCGATATACTTTATTGATTATGATATGTGAGTGTGTGCGCGTGTGTGTGTGTGTGTGTGTGTGTGTGTGTGTGTGTGTGTGTGTGTGTGCGTGTGCACATTTTTCAGTTATATAATATGTGGTTTGTGTAGTGTGTGTGTATGTGGTTCATTGATGTAATTTTTGTAATAGAGTATTTGTATCTGGTTCAGTTATTTATTTGTTGTGCACTATGCGTGTAATTCAGTGATAGAGTATGCATGATGTAGAGCGTACATAGGAATTATACAAACAAACAAAAAGTTTTACAATATACCAACCTGCCCAAACAAACACCATATCCCCACTTAACATGGAACATCACCGTACCATCAGGATCCCCTCAAAAGAAACAGAAAGTGCTTTTGGTAGGAACATTCCTTTTTCTCATACTCAGCTGTCCAAACAAATGCCAGAGTGTTGAAAAGAAGGCAGGCTCACTTGAGGAGAAAAGGAAGCATGTTCACCTGAAGAGAAAAGGAAGCATGTTCACCTGAAGAGAAAAGGAAGAGAAAAGGAAGCATGTTCACCTGAAGAGAAAAGGAAGAGAAAAGGAAGCATGTTCACCTGAAGAGAAAAGGAAGCATGTTCACCTGAAGAGAAAAGGAAGAGAAAAGGAAGCATGTTCACCTGAAGAGAAAACGAAGCATGTTCACCTGAAGAGAAAAGAAGAGAAAAGGAAGCATGTTCACCTGAAGAGAAAAGGAAGCATGTTCACCTGAAGAGAAAAGGAAGCATGTTCACCTGAAGAGAAAAGGAAGCATGTTCACCTGCAGAGAAAAGGAAGCATGTTCACTTGAAGAGAAAAGGAAGAGAAAAGGAAGCATGTTCACCTGAGAGAAAAGGAAGCATGTTCACCTGAAGAGAAAAGGAAGCATGTTCACCTGAAGAGAAAAGGAAGAGAAAAGGAAGCATGTTCACCTGAAGAGAAAAGGAAGCATGTTCACCTGCAGAGAAAAGGAAGCATGTTCACTTGAAGAGAAAAGGAAGAGAAAAGGAAGCATGTTCACCTGCAGAGAAAAGGAAGCATGTTCACTTGAAGAGAAAAGGAAGAGAAAAGGAAGCATGTTCACCTGAAGAGAAAAGGAAGCATGTTCACCTGCAGAGAAAAGGAAGCATGTTCACCTGAAGAGAAAAGGAAGCATGTTCACCTGCAGAGAAAAGGAAGCATGTTCACCTGAAGAGAAAAGGAAGCATGTTCACTTGAAGAGAAAAGGAAGAGAAAAGGAAGCATGTTCACCTGCAGAGAAAAGGAAGCATGTTCACCTGAAGAGAAAAGGAAGAGAAAAGGAAGCATGTTCAACTGAAGAGAAAAGGAAGAGAAAAGGAAGCATGTTCACCTGAAGAGAAAAGGAAGAGAAAAGGAAGCATGTTCACCTGAAGAGAAAAGGAAGCAGGCTCACCTGAAGAGAAAAGGAAGCATGTTCACCTGAAGAGAAAAGGAAGAGAAAAGGAAGCATGTTCACCTGAAGAGAAAAGGAAGAGAAAAGGAAGCATGTTCACCTGAAGAGAAAAGGAAGAGAAAAGGAAGCATGTTCACCTGAAGAGAAAAGGAAGAGAAAAGGAAGCATGTTCACCTGCAGAGAAAAGGAAGCAGGCTCACCTGCAGAGAAAAGGAAGCATGTTCACCTGAAGAGAAAAGGAAGAGAAAAGGAAGCATGTTCACCTGAAGAGAAAAGGAAGAGAAAAAGGAAGCATGTTCACCTGAAGAGAAAAGGAAGCATGTTCACCTGAAGAGAAAAGGAAGAGAAAAGGAAGCATGTTCACCTGAAGAGAGAAAGGAAGCATGTTCACCTGAAGAGAAAAGGAAGCATGTTCACCTGAAGAGAAAAGGAAGCATGTTCACCTGCAGAGAAAAGGAAGCATGTTCACTTGAGAGAAAAGGAAGAGAAAAGGAAGCATGTTCACCTGAAGAGAAAAGGAAGCATGTTCACCTGAAGAGAAAAGGAAGAATGTTCACCTGAAGAGAAAGGAAGAGAAAAGGAAGCATGTTCACCTGAAGAGAAAAGGAAGCATGTTCACCTGCAGAGAAAAGGAAGCATGTTCACTTGAAGAGAAAAGGAAGAGAAAAGGAAGCATGTTCACCTGCAGAGAAAAGGAAGCATGTTCACTTGAAGAGAAAAGGAAGAGAAAAGGAAGCATGTTCACCTGAAGAGAAAAGGAAGCATGTTCACCTGCAGAGAAAAGGAAGCATGTTAAACCCGAAGAGAAAAGGAAGCATGTTCACCTGCAGAGAAAAGGAAGCATGTTCACCTGAAGAGAAAAGGAAGCATGTTCACTTGAAGAGAAAAGGAAGAGAAAAGGAAGCATGTTCACCTGCAGAGAAAAGGAAGCATGTTCACCTGAAGAGAAAAGGAAGAGAAAAGGAAGCATGTTCACCTGAAGAGAAAAGGAAGAGAAAAGGAAGCATGTTCACCTGAAGAGAAAAGGAAGAGAAAAGGAAGCATGTTCACCTGAAGAGAAAAGGAAGCAGGCTCACCTGCAGAGAAAAGGAAGCATGTTCACCTGAAGAGAAAAGGAAGAGAAAAGGAAGCATGTTCACCTGAAGAGAAAAGGAAGAGAAAAGGAAGCATGTTCACCTGAAGAGAAAAGGAAGAGAAAAGGAAGCATGTTCACCTGAAGAGAAAAGGAAGAGAAAAGGAAGCATGTTCACCTGCAGAGAAAAGGAAGCAGGCTCACCTGCAGAGAAAAGGAAGCATGTTCACCTGAAGAGAAAAGGAAGAGAAAAGGAAGCATGTTCACCTGAAGAGAAAAGGAAGAGAAAAGGAAGCATGTTCACCTGCAGAGAAAAGGAAGAGAAAAGGAAGCATGTTCACCTGAAGAGAAAAGGAAGAGAAAAGGAAGCATGTTCACCTGCAGAGAAAAGGAAGAGAAAAGGAACCATGTTCACCTGCAGAGAAAAGGAAGCATGTTCATCTGAAGAGAAAAGGAAGAGAAAAGGAAGCATGTTCACCTGAAGAGAAAAGGAAGCATGTTCACCTGAAGAGAAAAGGAAGAGACAAGGAAGCATGTTCACCTGCAGAGAAAAGGAAGCATGTTCACCTGAAGAGAAAAGGAAGCATGTTCACCTGAAGAGAAAAGGAAGAGAAAAGGAAGCATGTTCACCTGCAGAGAAAAGGAAGAAAAAGGAAGCATGTTCACCTGCAGAGAAAAGGAAGCATGTTCACCAGAAGAGAAAAGGAAGCATGTTCACCTGAAGAGAAAAGGAAGCATGTTCAACTGAAGAGAAAAGGAAGAGAAAAGGAAGCATGTTCACCTGAAGAGAAAAGGAAGAGAAAAGGAAGCATGTTCACCTGAAGAGAAAAGGAAGCATGTTCACCTGAAGAGAAAAGGAAGAGAAAAGGAAAGCATGTTCACCTGAAGAGAAAAGGAAGCATGTTCACCTGAAGAGAAAAGGAAGAGAAAAGGAAGCATGTTCACCTGCAGAGAAAAGGAAGCATGTTCACCAGAAGAGAAAAGGAAGCATGTTCACCTGCAGAGAAAAGGAAGCATGTTCACTTGAAGAGAAAAGGAAGAGAAAAGGAAGCATGTTCACCTGAAGAGAAAAGGAAGCAGGCTCACCTGAAGAGAAAAGGAAGCATGTTCACCTGAAGAGAAAAGGAAGCATGTTCACCTGAAGAGAAAAGGAAGCATGTTCACCTGCAGAGAAAAGGAAGCATGTTCACCTGAAGAGAAAAGGAAGAGAAAAGGAAGCATGTTCACCTGCAGAGAAAAGGAAGCATGTTCACCTGAAGAGAAAAGGAAGCATGTTCACCTGAAGAGAAAAGGAAGAGAAAAGGAAGCATGTTCACCTGCAGAGAAAAGGAAGAGAAAAGGAAGCATGTTCACCTGAAGAGAAAAGGAAGAGAAAAGGAAGCATGTTCACCTGAAGAGAAAAGGAAGCATGTTCACCTGAAGAGAAAAGGAAGCATGTTCACCTGAAGAGAAAAGGAAGCATGTTCACCTGAAGAGAAAAGGAAGAGAAAAGGAAGCATGTTCACCTGAAGAGAAAAGGAAGAGAAAAGGAAGCATGTTCACCTGAAGAGAAAAGGAAGAGAAAAGGAAGCATGTTCACCTGAAGAGAAAAGGAAGAGAAAAGGAAGCATGTTCACCTGAAGAGAAAAGGAAGCATGTTCACCTGAAGAGAAAAGGAAGAGAAAAGGAAGCATGTTCACCTGAAGAGAAAAGGAAGAGAAAAGGAAGAGAAAAGGAAGCATGTTCACCTGAAGAGAAAAGGAAGAGAAAAGGAAGCATGTTCACCTGAAGAGAAAAGGAAGAGAAAAGGAAGCATGTTCACCTGAAGAGAAAAGGAAGAGAAAAGGAAGCATGTTCACCTGAAGAGAAAAGGAAGAGAAAAGGAAGCATGTTCACCTGAAGAGAAAAGGAAGCATGTTCACCTGCAGAGAAAAGGAAGCATGTTCACCTGCAGAGAAAAGGAAGCATGTTCACCTGAAGAGAAAAGGAAGCATGTTCACCTGAAGAGAAAAGGAAGCATGTTCACCTGAAGAGAAAAGGAAGAGAAAAGGAAGCATGTTCACCTGAAGAGAAAAGGAAGCATGTTCACCTGAAGAGAAAAGGAAGAGAAAAGGAAGCATGTTCACCTGAAGAGAAAAGGAAGAGAAAAGGAAACATGTTCACCTGAAGAGAAAAGGAAGCATGTTCACCTGAAGAGAAAAGGAAGAGAAAAGGAAGCATGTTCACCTGAAGAGAAAAGGAAGAGAAAAGGAAGCATGTTCACCTGAAGAGAAAAGGAAGAGAAAAGGAAGCATGTTCACCTGAAGAGAGAAGGAAGTAGGCTCACCTGAAGAGAAAAGGAAGCAGGCTCACCTGAAGAGAAAACGAAGCAGACTCACCTGAAGAGAGAGACACTGACCCCCCATGAAAGTGTACCTGTACAGTTCCTTGAACCTAGAACTCAACGACTGAGGCCACTGAGGGCCGTGTGTGTTGGTCTCCATGCTTAATCTGGAGGCAAACCGAACGCCACGTCCACCATAGCATTCCTTGCTGCAGTCACATGGCAGGAAAGGGGAACATCCAGAACAGAAGACACTGGTCTTCTCGAGAAGGCAATAACAACAGACATGAGATGCTGTCGAAGTAGCAGTGGGCTTAAGGAGCCGACTTGGAAGATGCTATAGCAGACCACGCAAAGGACAGTGCAATGAAGCGGCCATGAACAGTGAATTTCTGGGAATTATCGGCAGAACTTCTCTCCTAAGAAGCCAAAGGAAAGGGAGCTTCTCCCTCGAAGGAGAAAGCAAGCTTAACTACGCATTTATGGGAATCCATAACGATGTGAAATGAAGTTATAATAAAACAAGAGGAAAGCAGGAAAGGGTATGTTGTTCCACTGAGGAAACGGAGAAACCTGAACTATTTGATCACTAGGGTGATTACTCTTGCTCATTGATTTAGGGATCAGGGCAAAGTTACCTCCATGGTCTCCCAGTTTTTGTTTTTGTTCTTATCTTGATAATATGGCGATGTTCTCTGCCAAGGCATTTGTTCAGACAGGCAAGTATAAGAATGTCATGTTGAAGCGTCTGACTATACCCAAACGTCTGTAGATGATTTATGTTTAGAGGCATCTGACCTGTACCAAAACATCTATGTATGATTTACATGCTGAGGCATCTGACTATTCCAAAGCATCTATATATGAGGTAAGTACTCAAGCATCTGACTTGATCAAAACATCTGTGTGTAAGGTAAGTACTGAGGAATCTGACTATACCCAAACATATATATATATGAGGTAAATACTGAGGCATCTTACAATACCAAAACATCTGCATATGATTTACCTACTGAGGCATCAGACTGTACCAAAACATCTATGTATGACTTACATACTGAGGCATCTGACTTTACCAAAACTTCTACATATGAGGTAAGTAGTGAGGCATCTGACTGTACCAAAACATATATGTATGATTTACATACTGAGGCATCTGACTTAACCAAAACATCTATGTATGAGGTAAGTACTGAGGCATCTGACTAAACCAAAACATCTATGTATGATTTGCATACTGGGGCATCTGACTGTACCAAAACATCTATGTATGATTTGCATATTGGGACATCGGACTGTACCAAAACATCTATGTATGATTTGCATATTGGGACATCTGACTGTACCAAAACATCTATGTATGATTTGCATATTGGGACATCTGACTGTACCAAAACATCTATGTATGATTTGCATATTGGGATATCTGACTATACCAACACATCTATGTGTGAGGTAAGTACTGAGGCATCTGACTATACCAGAACATCTATGTATGATTTACATACTAAGGCATCTGACTATACCAGAACATCTATGCATGAGGTAAGTACTCAGGCATCTGATTATACTTAAACATCTGTGTTGTGATAGATATTCAGGTGTGTGATGATAGCAGAGCGTCAATTAATGACATGCATTGTGATAGATATTCAGGTGTCTGATGATAGCAGAGCGTCAGTTAATGACATGCATTGTGATAGATATTCAGGTGTGTGATGATAGAGAGCGTCAATTAATTACATGCATTGTGATAGATATTCAGGTGTCTGATGATAGCAGAGCATCAATTAATGACATGCATTTTGAAGCTTCCAAGAGCTTTAGCTTGACCAAGTACTTCTTTGAAAGAGTTTTTGCTTTTGTGTGTGTGTGTGTGTGTGTGTGTGTGTGTGTGTGTGTGTGTGTGTGTGACTGAATCCACTGTGAAGTTGAGGTGGGCTTTGTGACCCATCTCAATTTCTCAGCACGGGTATAATAAAGTGTGATCTCAGAAAAATCATTTTAAAGGCAAAACCTACCAGTTGCTCTCTTGACCCTATCCCAACTCCTTTGCTGGTTGAATGTCTTGACGAATTACTCACAACCCTTACCCACATTGTTAATGAAAGTCTATTGTCAGGCTGTTTCCCATCATTACTTAAGGCTGCTGTAGTCAAACCCCTATTGAAAAAGTCATCCCTAGATCAAAATATTTTAAAGAACTATCGTCCAGTATCAAACCTGTCATTCTTGTCAAAAGTTATTGAGAAAGTTGTTCTTGATCAGCTCTTTGACTGTTTAAACACACACTCTTTGCTCAGCCCTAACCAGTCTGTTTACCGACCCTCGCACAGTACTGAGACGGCACTGATCAAGATCACCAGTGATATTCTGTCTGCCGTGGATTGTGGCGATGTATCTTTGTTGACTTTGCTTGACTTAAGTGCAGCTTTTGACACTATTGATCACTCTCTCCTTGTTCACACACTCCATTGTCATTATGGCATTTCTGGAACAGCCTTGTCTTGGTTTCAGAGCTACTTAACAAACCGCACACAGTCTGTCATCATAAATGACTCCTTATCTAAGGCAGAACCATTATCTTTTGGCGTACCTCAGGGCTCAGTACTGGGTCCTGTCCTATTCATTATGTATACAAAACCTCTCCATGTTCTTACCGAACGACAGTCCATCTCTAACTTGTCATATGCAGATGACACCCAACTTTACAGCTCTTGTCAGCCAGTGGAAATAGATAAAAAAAAATATACAGAATATGCAAAATTGTATTAGTCAGGTAAAATCTTGGATGACTGAACATAAATTGAAGTTAAATGATGATAAAACTGAGGCACTTCTCATTCACTTGAAGAAATCCTTCTTACACTGTCCTAAACCATCCAATATTCATATTGGAAACTTTGATATTGCGCTCTCCCGTTTTGCACGCAACCTAGGATTTATTATATCTCATGACTTATCACTTGACAAGCACACATCGCACATTTGCAAATCAGCCTGTGCAGCTCTATGCCAGATTAGTTCTATTCGTCACTACCTCACAATAGCAGCAACAAAAACATTAGTCTGTGCCTTTGTCCTCTCTAGACTTGATTATTGCAACGCCCTTTTAGCGGGATGCCCTAAAAGATCTATAGATAAGCTACAAAAGGTGCAAAATTCAGCTGCAAGACTAGTATTTAAGGCTAGAAAAAGAGATCATGTTACACCTTTGTCACAAACCCTACACTGGTTGCCAATTGAAGCACGCATTCAGTATAAGCTGTCCCTCCTTTGCCACGGTTTCTTCTCAATGTCTTCTCCAGCTGTCCCTCCTTTGCCACGGTTTCTTCTCAAAGTCTTCTCCAGCTCATTTTTCCCATCTGCTGCCCATTTACTCATCATCCCGACCACTCCGGTCGTCTGCAGATCATCTGACTTGGTGCATGCCGAGGACTCGCACTAGGACTTTGGGCGAACGTTCTTTTTCATTTGATGCCCCAAGACAATGGAATTCACTGCCCAAATCTATCCGCTATGTTCAGCCAAAATCATCTTTTAAAAAGGCATTAAAAACATATTTATTTAAATTGCATTATGATTCCAAATAAACACCCATCTTTATTAATGTCCTTGTTTTTAAAACAAAACATTAGGTAATCAATCATTTTATATCTTGTCATATTGCTCTGTGTGTGTGTGTGTGTGTGTGTGTGTGTGTCTGGGTGTGTTGTGTGCGTGTTGAACGGGTTGTCCTTGTTGACATATCGTTTTACAAGTGAGCTATAAATCTTATATGTGTGAATTTTATTGTTCTAATTTGCTTGTTCATTTTAAATGCTTTACGTTATTGTTCATGGTGACATAAGCTTATATATTTCGTGTATGTTGTACCTTTTTATGTTTTCATGTAAAGTGCGGTAAGCGCGGTCGTAGACCGCGAAACCGCGCTATAGAAGTCTGCACATTATTATTATTATATTATATTATAAAGTATTGCAGACCTGTTTACGGTACGATTTCGCCATATTTTGTACATGTGTTTGGCTAAAATATGACAAATACGACGAACTTTTAAAAAAAAAACGTTGAAAAAAATTCTGGAGATGAAGTTCTTGATGAGCAGTAGTTGAGTGTTGAACTTGCGGAACCTAACTACTTTGGAGACTTTGACCAAAGAGCGACAACTCTTGCTAACTTTTGTGCACGAAATCGCATTTTGCAGTGTCAGTTTCTTGACAACATGCCTTGAAACGTCTAAAAACCAGCGACAGAGCATGAGCATGTGCCAAAGTATGCTGATGAATCAGGTTTGAATGTAATTTGTATAGAAAGAACCTGTTTTAGCGTAGTCAGTGCAAGAGCAGGTGGTTACTACTGGCAAGAAGTGTCTGGAATGTGATGGCAGGTGGAAACAAAATGAAGGACCATCCCCTCTCCCTCCTGATTTTACAGAAATTTGGAATGTTGTATACACTCTTTGTAGAAAAATACAGTTATTTTTGTTGAAAAGTACACCAAAAGTAGTTTTTAGGGTAAACAGGTCTGTGTTCATGTAAACAGATGATACTGATATTTTCAACATAGTTACTAGTAATGTTGTATTCCACTGCTGTAATACAAACAGTGCATGTTTGCCGCAGCGTGGTTTACATTTTCTCATTGGAGTACTCCTATTTTGTAGAAAATACTTGTTATTTTGGATTTGGAATACTCAGAGTCAAATTTCGGGGTAAACAGGTCTGGTATTGAAACAAATCTAAATAAATGTTAGCGAACTGCCAGGAGAAACTTGGACAAACGAGTCACAAGACAAAACACGACGCGTTTCGACCTCTTAGGTCTTCTTCAGGCAAGACACAAACAAATAGGACAATGAAAATGAACGAGTTTGTCACTTAGATTGATCTCTTCAGCGCAAGCTAGACGTGTTTTGTCTTGTGAGTCGTTTGTCCACATTTCTCTTGGCGGTTTGCTAACATTTATTTTGATTAGATTTCCGCCTGTAGTCGTCTCACTTTGCAACCAGAAGTAACTAGGGCTGGTATTGGTGTTGGTGTACAGTCCATCATGTTGTGCTCCACAGAGGGGCACGACACCTGACCTGACCTCTCTCATCATCACCCCTTCTCACACCTGCCCCGAGGGGAAAGTGCTGCTCAATGACTGCTGCAGTGAGTGCTGCCGTGGAGTTCTCCTCCATCTCCTGTCTTTTGACTGTGGAATCTTGTGGAGAAAAGACGCTAAGAGTGCGCGCACGCTTGTGTGT
>CM065743.1:48460052-48467552 GCA_033310375.1 Conus canariensis | reverse complement strand
TTCTTCAAGGAATATGTCGTTAGAAATAGGAAACAGATAGTTAAACTTTTTCTGGCTGTCCGTCTGTGCACCAAAGTGACACACTACATGATGCTGCCACCAGGAAACATGACAGATGTAAACATTCACAGCTAGCATCATTTTTGGTGAAGGAAATGCATGTTTAAAACGTCAGTGTCTGTGATAAAATAGCTGTTCTATTCCAGATTGATTATCTGCAGAAGAAAACTTCTGAATCACTTGTGCTAGTAAAGGAAGCCTCTTTCTTCCCCCCCCCCCCCCCCCCCCCCCCCCTCCATGTTTCTATTTCCAAAGTTTTCACATGTTGTAAGGACATTGTGGAGTAATTTCTGTGCCCAGTGACGATATATTGTGTGGACCAAGTTTGGCAGTGATTCTTTTTTTTATATTTTCTTCTTTGCCTGCTTGGAAGAGGGGCGAAGGGTTTGAAAATCATCTTAAAATCATTTGATCTTTGTTAGAATAGCTAAGTTACATTCATGAAATTTGTCGCTATCCATTTTCCTTTTTTAATTTGTCATGTGTGTGAATAAAGAAGAGCAAGAGATAAACGTGGGTGTGCACTGTTGTTGGGCACGTCCTCCGGTGCAAGAGACAACCTTGGGGAACCCAAAGACCAATGTGAGAATATACTAACGATGGTTGCTTTGGAAACAGAATGAAATGGCAATCACTACAGGAGTTAAGCAAGGTACTTGAATACAAGCATGAAAGAACTGATCGAGACAGTACAGAAAAACAGATCAAACAAACTCCCTCTTCCTCTGTATTATCCAACTCCCCAAACGTGTTCATGTGTCCCAAAACCTAAGGATGAAATGATCTATGCTTGTTTTCTCTTGCCCTGTATACTGCATTGGCTGAGAAAGGAGAACTGTATCTCCTCTCCTTCATGTAGACAATCTTTGATTTAGGATCAGCTCTTTTGGCAACACTGTTGTACCAAAAAGTGTGTAAATTTCTTCAGTTCGGCAAGTGAATTAATTTAAACACTGTGAAATTCGCTCACACATAGTAGGAAGCAGCTGTCACTGCTAGAGGCTGTTTATGCGGTAAAAGGCAGTGTTGACGACACACATGTCTTAGTTAACCTGTAAGATGACATCCAGTCTCATCCACATTGTTTTTGTAATTCATCACATGATACCATTTTGCTACCATGTCTGTTTACCTCAAATCGTATGAGGCATATTTTTTTTCTAATTTGTATGTTGTAACTTGCTTGTTTTTGTGTTGGGTGCCTTTCAAAAGGTGTATATAAGAAGTGTTGTAACTTGCTTGTTTTTGTGTTGGGTGCCTTTCAAAAGGTGTATATAAGAAGTGTTGTAACTTGCTTGTTTTTGTGTTGGGTGCCTTTCAAAAGGTGTATATAAGAAGTGTTGTAACTTGCTTGTTTTTGTGTTGGGTGCCTTTCAAAAGGTGTATATAAGAAGTGTTGTAACTTGTTTGTTTTTGTGTTGGGTGCCTTTCAAAAGGTGTATATAAGAAGTGTTGTAACTTGCTTGTTTTTGTGTTGGGTGCCTTTCAAAAGGTGTATATAAGAAGTGTTTGTGTTGGGTGCCTTTCAAAAGGTGTATATAAGGAGTGTTGGGTGCCTTTCAAAAGGTGTATATAAGAAGTGTTTGTGTTGGGTGCCTTTCAAAAGGTGTATATAAGGAGAGTTTGTGTTGGGTGCCTTTCAAAAGGTGTATATAAGGAGAGTTTGTGTTGGGTGCCTTTCAAAAGGTGTATATAAGAAAAGTTCATTTCCTGCTCATTGCCCCATTCTTGCAGTTGGGAACTTGGCGTAAATCATTTTGCTTGAAAATGTGAAGAAAGGATTCCTCTAACATTTCTATGGTTTCGTTACATTTTACCTATCATGGTCAGTGTGTGTGTAAATGATTCCAGAGTTGTGCAGTTCCTGTCCTAGTTGTATTACCTGTTACTCTGTACTGTCAAAAGAGAAGTGGAAGGATTAAACTCGGTTTCAGAGATCATGCTTCTGTTCTTCTCATGAACAGCTAATGCGGGAGCCAGCACTGATGCTGAAGACATGTCGTGGCCCGAGATCCTGCTGCTGGTCTTGGGTCTTATTGTCCTTGTCGTCGTCATCCTCCTCATCCTCTTCTTCTGCTTCAGACAGCACCTAGTCAAGTGGTGTAAGTTTTATCACAAAGAGGTGTCTGGCAAGGTCTTTAACCCTCGGCATGTACACGTGTTTGACCTTCGTTATGCAGACGTCTTTAACCCTTGTCATGTACACGTGTTTAACCCTCGTTATGCAGACGTATTTAACCCTTGTCATGTACACGTGTTTAACCCTCGTTATGCAGACGTCTTTAACCCTTGTCATGTACGCGTGTTTAACCCTCGTTATGCAGACGTATTTAACCCTTGTCATGTAGAGGTGGCTAATCCTTGTCATGGTAGTTAACCCATGTGTGGATGTATTTAGCCATTGTCTTGTGGATTCCAGAGTTGTGCAGTTCCTGTCCTAGTTGTATTACCTGTTACGTTTCGCTACCACCCGTGGCATGAAGATCCACAGAACAAAGATGGGATGTGTGAAGACTCATCTGAATGAGCAGCAGCGCACTGCATCAGCAGATAAGACGTCAGAAGACCAAGGCCAGGATTTAAACCACAGTGCCAAGGACATCCACGCTGTTGGTTCGGATGAGGAATTTGCACAGGCCCTCGATGCCAGGCGCCTGAAACTCAACCTGCCACGAGCAAACGAAACTGAAGATTGGGAGAAACTGGATGCAAAAATCGTCCAAAGACTCGATGCACTGATAGGGAAAAGCACCCTAGAACACAAACTAGCCACATATGGGGACATTGTGTATGCCACATGTAGAGACGCCTATGGAGCAAAACTACCCAAAGAGAAAACACCTCCAAAGAAATCCAGACGCCAAGAAAAGATGGACAAGATCAGGGTCCAAAAGAAAAACCTCAAGATGCAAATGAAGACCGCATTGCCAGCTGAAAAACAAGGCTTGGAAAAACTGTGGAAAGACCTGAAAGAAAAACACAGCGCCCTCAGCAAAGCGGAATCTGCGAGGAAGAGGAAGAGCAAAAAGAAGAAGACACAAGAGCGCTTCTTCAGAGACCCCTTCCAGTTTGCCAGAACACTGTTTGAGCAGCCAAAATCTGGGACCCTAAGTGTGGACAAAGGAGTTCTTGAGCAGCATCTGAGGAAAACATACTCTGACCCACAGAGCAAAGCACCACTCGACATTCAAGGTCTGGTGTGGCCAACCAACCCTGAGGAACAGTTCAATGGCAAGCCTCCAACGTTGGCGGAAATCAAGAAGGTGGTCGACAAAGCCAGAGCCAAATCATCACCAGGGCCAAACGGAATACCTTACCAGCTTTACAAGAAATGTCCCAAGGTGCTGGAGTGGCTCCACAGGCTGCTGCGATCGGCTTGGAGAAACCAGAAGATCAGCGGCCAGTGGATGACGGCAGATGGTGTGTACATCCCCAAAGAGCAAAACTCAAGTGACATCAGCCAGTTCAGGCCAATATCACTACTGAACGTCGAAGGGAAAATCTTCTTCTCTGTCATGGCAGCAAGGCTGACCAAGTACCTGATGGAAAACAAGTACTTGGATGTGTCAGTCCAGAAAGGTGGCATCCCAGGCGTGGCTGGCTGTGTAGAACACGCCACAATGATCTGGGACGCAATCCAAAAAGCAAAAACAGAAAAGAGAGACCTGGACGTAGTGTGGCTTGATCTGGCAAACGCATATGGATCTGTGCCCCATGAGATGATACAGTTGGCTCTTGAGATGTACCATGTGCCAAAGAACATCCGCGACATGCTCAAGAAGTACTTCAATGGCTTCTCAATGCGGTTCTCTACCAAGGAGTACACAACAGACTGGATCAACTTGGAAGTGGGTATTGCAATGGGCTGTGCAATTTCCCCAATACTGTTTGTGCTGGCAATGGAACTCATCTTGAAAGCAGCAACAAACAACGCGAGACAAACAGACCTTGGCGATGGATACAAGATGCCTCCTCTCAAGGCCTTCATGGATGACACTACAGTGATTTCATCCAGAGAAGACGAGACACATCATGTGCTGGAGAGGCTGGACGACATAGTTGCCTCATCCAGAATGAAGTTCAAGCCAAAGAAATCACGGAGTCTCTCACTGAGGAAAGGAAAAGTGGCCGGATCTGTGGTCTTCAGTGTTGCCAACCAGGCCATTCCAACAGTCACAGAAGAACCAGTCAAGAGCCTTGGAAGATGGTATGATGATACGCTGAAAGACACACAAAGAGCAAGAGAAACCAAGCAGATGGCGGAGGAAGGCTTGGAGACCATTGACCAGTGTGGGCTCCCTGGCAAATACAAGGTCTGGTGTCTGCAGTTCATGCTGATACCAAAGCTCCTATGGCCTCTGATGATATACGACATCTGCACCAGCATAGTGGAGGCAATGGAAGCCAAAATCAACAAGTTCACAAGGAAATGGCTTGGTGTCCCACCCTGTCTGACTGACATAGCGCTGTACTGTCGCCAAGCAAAGCTGAAACTACCACTGAAATCCATCCTGGAGGAATACAAAGCAGGGAAGATCAGACTTCAAAGCATGCTGGAGGACTCAGGAGACAAGGTGGTAGAAGCAATCAAGCCCCAGCTGAAGACAGGCAGAAAATGGAAAGTTCAAGAGGCGATGGATTCTGCAAAAGAAAGTCTCAAGATCAGAGAAATAACAGGACACACACAGACCAACAGACAAGGACTGGGGGTGACCAAAACTGAATGGTGGTCAAAGGCCAAAGGAAAAGCCAGAAGAGACATGATGATTCAGGAGATGAGAAAAGAAGAAGACCAAAAAAGACTCCAAAAAGCAGTCCAGCAGAGCCAGCAAGGGCAATGGACAACGTGGGAGAATGCACTCCAAAGAAGTCTCACTTGGAATGACATTTGGCACATGGCCCCTCTCAGGATCAGCTTCATTCTCAGATCTGCTTTTGACCTTCTGCCCTCAAATGCAAACCTGGTGAAGTGGGGGAAAACAGACGATCCTGCATGCCCCCTCTGCCATGAAAAACAAACAGTGGAGCATGTCCTAAGCTCATGTAAAGTAGCCCTGGCTCAAGGAAGGTACACATGGAGGCACAACCAAGTGCTCAAAGAGATTGTACAAGTAGTCTGGGCTAGTACCAACACCACAAAAGGGAAAATCAGGACTCCAAAAGCACCCGCAACATTCTTCACGGCAGGAGGCAGCAAATCATGGCCAAGAACAACAGTGCCACTCGAAACATGCAGGCAGAGTCTGCTGGACGGGGCAGATGACTGGGAGTGCACTGCAGACCTCCCAGAATGGAAGAGTCACCCAGAGATCATCAGCAAGAGTGGCATGAGACCAGACATAGTAGTCCACTCTCAGTCAACCAAGCAGCTGATCATGATCGAGCTCACGGTGCCATATGAGAACAGAATGGAGGCAGCTCAAATCTACAAGACTGAAAAGTATGCTGATCTGGCAAACAGCCGGAGGAGAGAAGGCTATCAGGTCAAAGTCCTCACTGCAGAAATTGGAGCTAGGGGGTTTGTAGGAACGTCTGCATACAGCCTCATGAAACAGCTCTCAGTTGCAGGGAGGGAAAAAACCAGAGCCCTGAAAGCAATGGCAGAAGCGGCAGAGAGGTGTTCAAGCTGGATCTGGTCAAGGAGGAACAAAAGTGAACTTCATAAGGCTTAATTTCCCTACAAATATCAGGTGTCCCTGTGGCTCAGTGGTTAAAGCGCGAGTCATTAAGTGGAAAATGAGCATGTCCAGAGGGTCATGGGTTCGAATCCCAGCCATGGCTCGTCCCAAGATGGGGAAAAAAAAAAAAAAGGGCAGCAGAGGGACATCCGGAGTCATGAACCGGGTGTGGCCCAACCCCCCTAGAGTGTCAGGAGATAAGGGCCGAAACACTTGCTTGAAGGGGGCTTCTCTTCTGAGGACTCTCTGCTGCCACGCTCTCCACGAGTTTCTTTCTACTGGATATGTTTAATCCTTGGCAAGTGGAGGTGATAAACGTCTTCAAGTGGAGGTATTTAACCCTTGGCATGTGAAGGTGTTTAGCCATTGTCACGTGGATAAATTTAACCCTTGGCAAGTGGAGGTATTTAGCCATTGTCATGTTATAATTAACCCTCAGCTAGTGGAGGTGATAAATCTCATCAAGTGGAGGTATTTAACCCTTGGCATGTGGTGTTTAACCCTTGGCATGTGATGTTTAACCCTTGGCATGTGATGTTTAACCCTCGGCATGTGTAGATTTTCAGCCCTTGTCACTTGATGTTCAATCCTTGTCCTATGGGGATGTGTATCCATTGTCGTGTGAAGATATTTAACTCTTATGGTTGTCGTATGATGACATTCAACCCATACAATGCAGGAATGTTTCACCCTTGTCAACTGTAAGTGTTTCTTCTTGTTATGTGAAAGTATTTGATTCTTATGGTGAGGTATTTAACTTCTGTCAATTGGTGGTATTGAACTGTTGTCGTGTGATGACAATCCTTATGGTGTAGGAATATTTCACCCTCGTCAACTGCAAGTGTTTACCCTTGTCATGCAATGTGTTTAATTCTCCAGG
Source organism: Conus canariensis (assembly GCA_033310375.1). Taxonomy (NCBI): domain Eukaryota; kingdom Metazoa; phylum Mollusca; class Gastropoda; order Neogastropoda; family Conidae; genus Conus; species Conus canariensis. The sequence continues at coordinate 48,460,934 of CM065743.1, read as the reverse complement.
AATGATAGTGTTTAATCCTTCTCATGTGCTGAAATTAACCCTGATTGCGTGATGATGTTTAACCCTTGTCATCTGGCGATCTTTAACCCCCCGTCAATGCGGAGTTTAACGATCATAGTGGAGAGATGCATAACCCTTGTTGTTTAGTTCCATGTCATCATGTAGCAATGTTTAACCTTTCTTTTTCAAGTGGCAGTGTGTAATCCTTATGATGCTTTACCCATGTCATGTGGCAGTATTTACTTCTCTTGATGGTTGGCCTTTTTTATTTCAGATGGCAATGTTTACTCTCAGAATGTGGTGTGTGATGTGGCGATACCCACCCATCGTGATGTGACACTTTTTTTGCCCTTCTTATGTGGCAGCGCTTATTCCTTGTTTTGTGTTTATCTAATTCTTTTATAGGGTGGCAATGTTCATCTCTTGTAGGTCTGCAAGGGTTAATCAACGTGGTACTAAATTGGCTACTTATACACAAAGTTAAATACCAAATAGCACAACGATTGATGTGTATTTGTTGAAAATTGTCCTGTTTTGTGTTGTACTTCAAATCGGCATTGCTGTATATCTTGTTTTGTGTGTTATGTCATATTTACATTGTTTTCCATGCAAAGGTAATGCTGTAGTTTTTCATTTTCCTCTTCTACCTGCTATCTCAGAGGCTGTAGTTGCATTGTTTACTTGTTCAGGACTGGAGAGGTACATCAACATGAATGGAATTGTGTGTGTGTGTGTGTGTGCACTGTGTGTGTGTGTGTGTGTGTGTGTGTGTGTGTGTGTGTGTGTGTGGTATGTTCTTCTAGAGCAGAGGCTTAAGTAAAGAGACACACCATTCAGCGTTGCGAACAGAAAGTCACATAATCATGCAGATCTAAGTGACCC
>CM065743.1:48443741-48450844 GCA_033310375.1 Conus canariensis | reverse complement strand
TTTTAATGCTCCTTGAAAGTATGGCGCATGCGCTTTTAACAACCAAAATCGGGGTTTTTAAAAAAGCGATTTCCTAAGAAAAAATACAGTCTATTGTTCCGGGGTTTAGGTCTTCGGCCTTTCTGTTTTTTGTGCTTCGTTATTTTCGTTCCTTGAAACGAAAAGATCGGCCCTTTCATTATTTTTGCCATGACCCCAAAATAGAAAAAAAAAATTGTCTGCATTGGTAAAAAAAATATTTCTTGCCCCAAAAGTTTTATAAAATTTTCTAACGTTCCCCCTCCCAGTTCTGGATACTGCCTTTTTTTGGTTGCTGTTCTATTCTATTTTGAAAGATTCGTGCAGATCCCGCCACAATCATTCATCTCCCCCTAGGTCTGGAAATTTAACAGTAAAATTTGATCTAATAATAGTAGATGGATTTTGGAAAAAAATTTTCTGTTTTTTTCCCTTCCCCCCAAAAGGGCTCTTTCATCTTCTATCGGGTCAAGAATCGGCCATTGTTGTGATTTTTTTTTTAAAAAAACAAAAAAAAAATTAATTATTTAAAAACATGGCAGGCATTAAAGGGTAAAAGATTATGTGTTTTTGACCCTGGAAACACATGGTAAAATGACTCCTTTGACACAACCACCGCTCGTCAGGTGAATTAACAAAAAAAGGGCCTAAGCATTTTACAAAAGTTTAGGCCCAACCTCCCGAATTTATAACCCTGATTTTGAATTAAAAGAGGGCCATTTGTCTGTGAAAAAAAAGACCGGGGAATTGTTAGCTTACAACTAAACCAGACCCTTTAAAATTTTTTTGCAAAGTCAATTAGACAAAACCCTGTGCCGAAAAAAATGCCTTGGTTTTTCTAACCAAAAAAATTTATAGGGAAGCATTTGAAAAAATTCAAAAACACACAAGAACCCCAAAAGAAACCAAAAACAAAACATGGAACTTAAAAATTTTAAGGGCCCAAAACGACGAAAAATACAAGCAAAACCAGTTTTTAGAAGAAACAGCATTAAAAAAAATGCACGATCCGCCGCTACCTATGAGAAAAAAAAAGGCCCTTGATCTTTCTTTTTGGAAAAAATCAGAGGCGAATTAAAAAAACAATTTTGCAAAACTGGGGGGGTGAGAATATAAAAAAGAAAAAAAAAACTATTGGGTGATGACCACAACTTTGGATGGGGTTAAAGAAAAATAAAAACAAAATAAAAAATCTTAACAAGAGAGATCACAAATAAAGTGTTGTCTACCCAACCAGAACAAAAAAGAACTCAAGTGAGCAGAATAAGAGGGGAAAATACCAAAAATTTTATATGAACACAACTACAGAACGAATAAGAAAAAGTTTAGAGACAAGGGGGACATTAGCAAGTGTTTAACAGCCTTGGATTTGCAAAAAACCTGGTTTGGCTATTACAGGCGGTGGTGGGGGGGGACTGCCCCCAGGCCCCCCCAACTCCTCGTCAGAAAAAATCAGGGTTTTTTTTAAAAAAACAACTCGTCACCTTGAAAAATTTACAAAAAAAAATTTCCCCTAAAGAAAGATTCTTTGCCTAGTTTTAAAGGGGATCGTTAGCTGGGTTTTGTCTGCGCAAGTAAAAATATTGGCTTTAGGCTGAGCAATTAGGGCATTTTTGTCTTAATAGTTGGGGTTTTCTTTGAAGATAAAAAACCCAAAATAACCAGGGCAGTTAATAATAAAAAAAGTGCCGTCTTTTCATTTCATGGGGGGGCTTTTATTCACAGGGGATTGGTTGGGGGGGGGGTTTTTGAGGGGGGTTTGGAGGGGTTTTGGGGGCCTTGGGGATTGGTTGGGGGGTTTTTTTTTTATTCATTGCTGGGTTAGAATTTAGTCGTTTTTTTTGACCTTCTCTTCTTTACCCCAAAAGGATTTTTTTATTATTTTATTATTGTTCCATTGGAGTTGGGTCAGAAGGAGATGTAAAAAAACCAGTGCAACAGCAAAGTCACTTTCGATCTTGCGTATTGCAAAACATTTTGGTACCTTTTTAATACTTGAAGGAAAATCAATTGCAGAATTAATAGAATTTTAAATTTGCTAATATTTTTTTTTTGGGCGTCAAAAAGCCAGTAGAAGGATCAATTATGTTTGATCTCGTTTGTGCTTGCGAACCTAGCAAACACCAAACATAAGTACGAATAGAGGTCGTTTATTCGTTCTATTCCCGCTTTTGTTAGACCCTTAGAAATCCAAAATAAATGTTGTCCATGCTTTTTTATGCTCTTGCTCTATGGACCCGAGGTGAACAGTTGTGCCTGAAAAAAGAAAGATTTTTGTAAGGGAGGATTGTTTATATATAACTTTCTGTGCACGCCCCAAAAATAAGGGGTGCCTAAAAAATGATTAAGATCCAACTTTTGTCTAAAGTCTGTTTTTGGGTTTCTATCAAATTCGTTACAGTTTCCTTTTCAAAAGCCTTGTAAATTATTCTGTTGCTGAAGGTTTAAAAAACGTTTTGTCTTTTTGGTAATGGCGCTTGCAGTTCAGATAAAATAGCTGAAGGTGTAAAAAATGAAATCTATACACTGACCTCACCAAAGGATCAGGATGATTTAAATGATCAGCATAGAACTCCACACCCAGTTGATGCACAAAACACAGCAAAGTTTAACTGGTTCTGATAAAACTGCATCGGATGACTGAACCACACTTTCGGGGATGTAGTCGTTTTTGATAGGAGGGTTAAGATAACGATCCAATGGAGTACTAACCTTTACTTGAAAGGCGTCAGTCTGAGTCACAGAAATGTCGAGGGTATCAGTTGTTATATCTTTAGGACTGTAGTGCGGGTCCAACAGAATATTTTGCATTAGTATATTTGAATGCACTCATTTTTAAATTTGTTTTAAAAATGTTTGTACAATAACAACTAAAGCAGTCCTTCGTTTTTAGAATATGCTATTTGATAATAACTGCGGAACCCAAGGGTCGCACTCCATGAAATTTTTTACAAAGTCGTATGGTTTAATATAACTGAATCCAAGGAGAATAATAAGATTAAAAAATTTGATAATAGAGGAAACTTAGTTAGCCAGTTAACCATACCTGATGGTTATTACGGGTTTTGCTCGCTAAAAGAATGCAATGAGTAACTTCGACATTACTCTCAAACTTAACAATGCAAATTTGAAAATAATGTTGAACATTCAAACCTGAAGAAGAAGTAATAATAATAATTAATGTATAATACTTATATAGCGCATTTCTTGTTACACAACTCAATGCGCTTACATCCACCATTTGCACTTATTCATCAACACTCGTTTACACAAGGGGCTGCCTACCTGGGTAGTGCACGACTGAAGAGCTGCCAGCTGGCGCTTCATTCAGTCGTTTCCCGTGTCATCCAGTCAATATCGTTCACTCAGTTTCTTTACTTCCTTCATTCTTTTTTTTCCATTTCTTACGCTAGCTAAAATGTTAGGCTTTGCAACTGACAATCATGGTTTTAGAGTTACATCAGACAAAACTACTTATGAGGGAGAAAACCCGCTCGATCTTGCATTACATTCATTACTCTATGTTCATTTGGACGAGCTGAGCATGATGAAAACTTATATGATGGAAGGCCCTCAACTGTTTTAGAGCTCTTCCATCAGGGGAAAGCTGCATATTGCGATTATGAAATTATACAATCCCTAATTTACAGTTTAAAAGATTAGCTTGTGGGAGGGTCAGATCATTTAATATAAAGATCACAGATAAAACAGGGGAAAGTCGTGAAATGTGATAACCTGCACATTGTTTTAGAAATAAAATAATACGTTGTTTTAAAAAATGTCACGTGGACCAGACGATTCGGGTGTCACATTGCGCCTGAGAGGTGTGTAACTTTAGAATTAAAAAGGACCTTGCAGACGTTGAGGACTTTGAACAAAACGGTGAGATAGGCACTTTATATGGTTTTGAGCTACACTAAAGATGGTTATTTATAAGCGCAAAGAGGTTGACGACAAAAAAGGTTTCCTAAACTAGAACAACTACGCAATGTAGAAGCAAATAATGCGGGGTCAGTATGAATATTAAAATAGTTCGAAAAACTGACAACAAATGGCACTTAGAACCATATTTAGAATGGACATAAAATTTGAATTCTTAGCCCATTTACATTTTTTGACCGTCAAAAAAGTTTCAGAAAAGCATTGAACTCTGGCCCTTTACATGTAAGTCTTATGCCAGAGGACAACAGTCGGAAAGAGATCGAAATAAAGAAGTTTGGGGACAAACAGTACATCCTCCACAGAAGAGAATCGGTTTTAAAGAAAGCTTCTACAAAATTTACAGTTCATTCCACGCACAAAATTAGGAGACACGTTCACAATGATATTTAAAATTTCTGTCTTAAAAGATGAGGCGAGAAATGGAGCTCTGGGCGTCAGTGACAATCTTATGAAAGGAATTCTTATTAGCTGGCAAAACTTAGACGTTGACAAAACTTAAAGTTACTGTCGTTGTTCTTTACAATGGCGAGGATATTAAGGTCATAACAACAAGCAACAAAATTGATATTAGTTTAAATAGAAACGATCTTACAGAAACTGAACTGGATTAATCTTACACATTTGGGCCTTATAGGGTTTTATTATACTGAACAAGTTTTGACAGAGAGTATGATAAAAACAATAACTGGATTAGATTAAATTCTGTTTTAAAACTATGGAGCAGACAACTTTGGTGTCAATGCCGATGTTAAACTTTATGACAAAAAACCCCTCATTGTTCATTGATTTGTGGACAGACTGGTTGTGGAAAAACAATATTTGTCCTCGACCTATTACAAACAGTTTATAGTTATAATTTTGATTCATATTGTAATTTTCTGTCCGACACTTAAATGGAACAAAGCATATCACGATAGAAGGTTTATATGGACGGATGATAAAATCTATTTAGTTGACCCTAGCAATAAACTGAGTGAGTGTTTAGAACATTTTTTTAAGCTGTTTGAGGGAACGCAGACATTATTTATTATAGATGATTGTTCGGCAGAAAAGGATATAGTCAAAAAAAGAAACACTTTATCAAAACTAGCTTTCAGTGGAAGACATGCTGGGATAAGTGTGTGGATTTTATGTCAAAAAATATAACTCAGTTTTAAAAGACTTTAGAGAACAATTAAAGACAGTGGTTTTATTTCACATGAAAGACAGAGACGCATTTGATGAATGTATGCGTGAAAATGATGTTATTGAAAACGATCAAGAAAAACGAAGGATTAAGCAAAAACTTAAGTCTCAAAAGTTTTCTAAATTAGTGTTAAAAAACAGATAATCCTACACATTATGTATGTTTGTAAAGTGTTTACTATTAGAGAACTATAAAATAGGCACTCTGGGTAAGCCGGCGGAGCAACAGCGAAACCGGCTTCAGCCGGCTGGAGCTGGCGGAGGTGGGTGAGCCAGAGTGCCTATTTTATAGTTCTCTCAACATGATAACTAAGACAGTGTAACTAGATAGTGTAACTGATGGCATTTTCAAGGAAGTGGGGAGGGAGTTCCACAAGTGTGTACCTGAATAAGAAATGCTTGTTTTGAAAATATCAATACGGGGCTTAGGAAAGAATAAATTCATTTCATGAGGAATATGGAGGCAGGGAACATGTGAACAGATTACTAATATAAGATGGAAGTTATACGTTTGACAGTCGCGACAGTCGCCGATCGTTGCCGACCGTCGCCGATCGTTGCCGACCGTCGCCGATTGTTGCCGACCGTCGCCGATCGTTGCCGACCGTTTCTTTTACCCGCCCGGACCCAGCCAGCCAGTCCAGATGACAGATGCACGGGTGCATCAGGCAGTTTTCACCTGAAGAGATCACTGCATTCCAGCTGTCAGTGCTTGACATGGAGAAAGGTGGGTGCTGTTAAACTTAATAGAATGTGTGTGTGTGTGTGGTGTGTGTGTGGTGTGTGTGTGTGTGTGTGTGTGTGTGTGTGTGTGTGGTGATTAAAATGAAGAAAAAAAACAAAGTTTCCAAACAGTAAACGTGGAACAATTTTTCAAAATTTGTTTTAAGAAAAAAGTTTTGACTAATTTTTGATCATTGTTTAAATTTCTGTAGTTTATTGTTGTTCTTCTTCCTGTTGTTATTATCACTAAGATATTATGATCATTGATATTTGTTAATTGATTTCAGTTCATAGGTTTGCTTAAATACAACTTTGTTTTTGTCTTTTTTGTTTTGTTTTTTGCAATCCACTTCATAAACATTTGCAAATCTGCATAGTATGCCTTATATTGTGTTATAAAATTATATTTCACATTTGCAGTGACACAAAGTGCAGGTAGGTTATTTAATTTTGTAGGAGGTGGTTAGGTAGCTACAGTACAAGACCTAATACCAAACTCTGAGTAGATTTATTAGGTTTTAGTCATTTTAAGTTGTCAAGAGGAAGCAAGTATTCTGTGAAGTATCGTGATAAATTGTGCTGAATCTGCATCTGTTTTTTTTTCTTCTTTTTCTTTTTTAGTTCTGACTGTAAGTATAGCATGATTTTCTTTGCAGAAATAAGGAAAATAATTTTCACTACAGACTTTTAATCTGTTGACAGAACATTGCTAGCTTATTGTTGGAAATTGAAAAAAAAAAAAAAAAAAAAAGTCAACACCGCTTGAAAATAATGCACATGACTACATACAGTGACAAACACAAGCTTTGTGTGTGTGTGTGTGTTGTGTGTGTTGTGTGTGTGTGTGTGTGTGTGTGTAACGACATGTTATTAACATGACAGTAGTTTGCAGACCTGTGCAAAAGAAATGTTCATTCTAGGGGTTCGGAGTTCCTGCATGCGAAAAGGACCAAAAACTGAGTGCTGCAAATGGAGAGTGCAGCATGACAGGCTGCGAGTGCGATCCAGCTACAAGTTGCTGTCTCGCATCATTTGCAAAGATGCATTTTGGTTCCTGCTTGGGTAAGACCACCAGTAGATGTTAATGAACAATTGACATTAAACTTTACTCAGTGCAGTCATGACTTAAAACTGATAAGTTTTGCTAAGTAGCTGGTCATATCCTACTGATTTTGTTGCAAAGTTTCCAGACCCTTTCATTTTATACACGAATACTAAACCAGTTCATTGCCAGA
>CM065743.1:48426241-48438741 GCA_033310375.1 Conus canariensis | reverse complement strand
TCCATGGTCGGCTCTACGTCAAGCTCTTCCATGGCTGGCATGCACTTGATGGCATCAAGGGCTGAGAAGGTCGCTGTGTTCTCTCGGAGTAGAGGTCGGAGTAGTGCTCCACCCATCTCTTCATCTGCTGGCTGGGGTCATTTATTACTTCCACAGTGGAGGATTTCAGGGTGTCCCGAGCCGTCTTGCTCTGTGTTGGCTCCAGTGCCTTCTTGATGCTGTCATACATCCCTCATCTGGTTCTGCCAGCCTACTAAACCTGTTGCCTGAGGTGTGGCCATTGTCACATGCTAATTGTCATAGGGTACTGTTGTAGGTAAAACGTGGGTGCCTAATGTGGACCAAAGACGGAGTGTAGCCCTAAGAAAGACTTGCAAGCACCCCCACCAAAGATAGTACCTCTACTGCACTCCCCATACCCCCCCCCCCCCACACACACACACACACACAAACACATGCAGGCATACAGAGGGAGAGAGAGAGAGAGAGAGAGAGAGAGAGAGAGAGGAGGGAAATAGAGTGTGTGTTTAAATGATGCAATTAAAATTTTGCTTTCAAAAGAGGACAGCGGTTCCATAAATTTACAAAAATAATCTAACACTGCTAATCTTTGTTTGAAAAATTATTATAAAACAAAAGAAACTGTGTGTGTTGTGTGTGAATATGAATTTATATAAGCAGTCCACAAGGCGGAAAGGGAAAAGGAAAAGGAAAAAAAAGTGCAGAGGCTGCCAGTGATGTAAATGTCAGTGACGTCAATGACAATGATGCTATTGCCTTACGCGTCAGTGAAGTTCTGCTTCCTCTTCTAGCTGTTCAGTTCGAAAAGATATTCCAAAAGTGCGTGGACTCTGTCATCAAAATCATTCAGGATGAGCGGGATAAAGCTTCAGCGAAAGCTGAACGCTCAAACTTGCTGCTTCGTTATGAAATCGATCGTTTGGAGCAGTATCAAAGAAGAGAGACCGTAAGATCACAGGAGTTGAAGAAACAGACCATGAAAATGTTGAGGAGGTTGTGACTAAATGATTCAGTGACATTGGAGCTGACATCAAAACAGAAGACATTTCAGTCATTCATCGCAATGGTTCAAAACCAAAAGTTGGTGGCACACAGAAACCACACCCCATTCTAGTCAAATTTACTTCCAGAAAAAAAAAGACTTCTGACGTCATACGTACTAGTTTAGTTGTGTTTCATCGAACAAACCAAGGATATGTCTGTAACCTCCATGTCAAAACCTTGAATTATGATCAAACCTTCAAAATCATCAGCAAGCAAAGCCAGTGACACAGACAGTGGCAGTTGACCATATGGTTTATTTTACCAAGGATGGTTGGGAGGGGGAGGGGGGAGAGGGGGGGGGACGAAGGAGTACGAGGTGAGATGTAATGACAGAAGTGTCAGAGTTCAGGTCCAATTCCTGCGAGATCTGTTACACCGAACGAATATGATTAGAACACATCTACATATAAAAACAGTACGAGATCTGTTACACCGAACGAATATGATTAGAACACATCTACATATAAAAACAGTACGAGATCTGTTACACCGAACGAATATGATTAGAACACATCTACATATAAAACAGTACGAGATCTGTTACACCGAACGAATATATTAGAACACATCTACATATAAAAACAGTACGAGATCTGTTACACCGAACGAATATGATTAGAACACATCTACATATAAAAACAGTACAAGATCTGTTACACCGAACGAATATGATTAGAACACATCTACATATAAAAACAGTACGAGATCTGTTACACCGAACGAATATGATTAGAACATATCTACATATAAAAACAATACGAGATCTGTTACACCGAACGACTATGATTAGAACATATCTACATATAAAAACAATACGAGATCTGTTACACCGAACGAGTATGATTAGAACATATCTACATAAAAAAACAATACGAGATCTGTTACATCAAACGAAATTGATTAGAACATATCTGCATATAAAAACAATGTCATTTTAGATAAGGAAATGAAAGGGGCACACACACATGTACACACACACACACACACACACACACACACACACACACACACACACACACACACACACACATATATATATATATATATATAGAGAGAGAGAGAGAGAGAGAGAGAGAGAGAGAGAGAGAGAGAGAGAACAACAACAACAACAATAACATGTGAACACAAGAACAAGGACTAACAAATTCATAACATGACCTGATGCCTTCAGCTGAACGCTCTTCACTTCAGTGCACCAAGTGTTGATCCAGCAGATGTCAGTAAACACGCTGGAAGAAGGCTTGGACTTTGCCTCTCTGGACAACAAGAATGTGGAAGCCAACTGGTCGACCTTCAGAGAACTGGCCTACAACACTGCTGCAGAGATCCTGGGACCAGCAGCCAACAAACACAAGGACTGGCTTGATGAGCCCTGTGATTGCATGCAGCAGCTATTGGATGAGAAACATCTTCTGCACAAAGCTTACCACAGTGACACCAAGTCCACCTCCAAAAAAGATGTGTTCAGAAAAACTCAAGAGGTGCTTTGAAAGATGCTAGACATGTGGCTGAGGATCAAAGCTGAGGAGATCCAAGGATCTGCTTACAGGCATGATATGAAGAACTTTTATGCTTTAAAAAAATGGTATTGACCTACATCATCAGGATCATCCCCTCTGCTCAGCACTGATGGAAACGCATTAATCACTGACAGGAAAAGATCTTGCAATGTTGGAAAGAACGCTTCAACAGCGCACTAAACCGTCCATCATCTATCGATGACAAAGCCATTGACCCACCAACAAAGAAATGGATGAACCACCAACCTCTTGGGGACCAAGAAAGTGATATATGTTTGTTGCCCAGTGGCAAAGCTCCTGGCTCAGACTTCATACCAGCTGAAGTCTGCAAAGAAGGTGGTACAGCTCTGACTGAAAAGCTTCATCATAAGTTTCTTCTGATGAGGCAAGAGGAGACAATCCCTCAGAGTTCAAGGATGCATTTATAATCCATTTGTACAAGAGCAATGGGGACATCCAGGCTTGGATCAAGGTATATCCCTCCTTTCCACAGCAGGCCAGATACTTGCCAGGATTCTGCTGAACCGCCTTATAACACACCTTGAGCAAGAGCTTTTGCCAGAGAGCCAGTGCGGCTTCAGAAAAGACAGAGGAACCCTTGATATGGTATTTGGTGCTAGACGGCTCCAAGAAAAATGTCCGGAACAAAACGCAGACCTGTACTCCACCTATGTTGACCTGACCGAGGCCTTTGGTAATGTCAATAGAGAGGCCTTGTGAAAGATCATGGCTAAATACAGATGCCCACCAAAATTCACCTCTTTGGTGCGGCGACTCCATGATGGCAAGCAGGCCCGTACCCAGGACAATGGAGAGACATCTAGCCAATTTTCTGTCACAAATGACGTAAAGCAAGGCTGTGTTTTGGCACACACTCTGTTCGTATCATGTTCTCTGCAATGCTGACTGATGCTTTCAGAGGAGTCTTATTCAGAACAGATGGAAAACTGTTTAGCTTCAAAAAGCTCCAGGCAAAAATCCAAGGTTATGTCAGACATCATTAGGGACTTTCTGTTTGCTGATGCCTGTGCTGTCAACACTGGTTCAGAAACTGACATGCAATCCAGCATCAACTAGTTCTCTACAGCCTACACCAACGTTGGTCTCACCATAAATACAAAGAAGAGGAAAGTTCTGCATCAGCCTGTGCCAGGCAGACCTGACCATGAGCCTCATATCACACTCAATGTGTGAGACTTGATGCAGTAGTAAATTCATCTACCATGGCAGCACACTGTCCCCAAACGTCACCATCGACTATAAAGTGAGTACCAGGTATCAGAACTGCAAAAGCAAGTGCAACCTTTCACAGACTACACGCCGATGTTTGGAATAGCAGAGGCATCAGTCTCGAGACCAAGCTTTGTACAGAGCAGTAGTTCCCCCTACACTCCTATATTGCATGTGAAATGTGAACAGTGTGCCAATGGAATGCCAAGAAGCTGAATCACTTCCATACAACCTACCTCAGAAGATTGTTAAACATAAAATGGCAGGAAAAATCCCAGACACAGAGGTGCTTGACCAAACAGGCTTCCAGAGCATCACACCATCCTGATGCTGTCTCAGCTCCAATGGGCAGGACATGTAGCTTGCGTGCCGGAACACCGGCTACCCTAGAGACTCTTCTCTGGTGAAATGCTACAAGGAAAGCGTTCCCATAGAGGTAAGAAGAAACACTTTAAAGACACTCTCAAAACATCCTTGAAAGCGTTTAGCATCAGTTCTGACACATGTATAGGAACAAACTGCTATGGATGAAGGTAGATGGCGCTACTCTATCCACAAAGGCGTCAGTTTATGTGAAGAAAGGAGGACAGCTGCAGTGCAATTAAAGAAAGAGGCAAGGAAAGCCCATGCCCGCAATCAAGAGCAGGTCTCCCGCATGGATTGTCCAAGCTGTCACCGCACATTCCGTGCATGCATCGGCTTGATCAGCCACCTGTGTATCCATAAATTATTTTAACATCCCCCACCCTCAACCCCAAGATGACTGAAGTGGTCCTCGTCGATTCGACAGACGAACAAAAGCAACAATCACGTCTAGGGCCAGTGCACTGAACTTGGAGAGAAACGCATACTCTGATACGAGTGTGAGTGATAAAGAAAGGTCAAGGTTTCACTGCAGTGAATATGCCCAGAGTTTTACGTTTGTGTGGTTAACTGTTAACAACACACACACACACACACACACACACACACACACACACACACACACACACAAACACACATGCGCACATGCCCCCCCCCCCCCCACACACACACACACACACACGCACACACATTAGTTGCAGAATCAATTTGATGGGCAAGGGAAGGGGAAGAAAGAACTGCTATTGATAGGTGAAGAGGGTCGTTTTAAGAGATGCCTTGGAGGAAGACAGGAAGTTTGAACTACGCACATATATTGGGAGTTCGTTTCTTATAAACCAGACCCTGAAAATAAAAAGAACGATCGCCATAGGGTTTAGTTTGAAATCGAGGGATTTTGAGCAGAGTGTTATTGGCAGAAGAACGCAGCTGCCCAGGAAGAACATAGGGATGAAGGAGATCAGAAAGGTAGGAAGGTAAGAATCAGAAAGATAATTATAATGGTATTATTAATGATGATAATGATGATGATAATAATAATAGTAATAATAATAATAATAATAATGATAAGAACAATGAAGATGATGATGATCATCATCATCATAATGATAAACGATATTTGTTTTCTGCAGCTCTCATTGAAAATGTGTCTTTTCCCTTACATGAATTGTTCAGAATTTTTTCATTAACATAATAACTGCTAGTTTATCAAAGACATCATGGTGTGTTCAAAATTCCTGGCTTAAAAGAAAACATATACCTTCGCTTTGAAAACAGATAAGGGAGGCTGGTTTGGTATGGTGTGAGGTAGCAAGTTTAGAGCCGTTTGAGCAGCGAAACTGAAGGAACGCTCACCAAACAATTTCCAAGGTAACTTTGATATTTTCAAGAGTTTTCGACTAGAAGAGAGGAGAGTTCTTGATGACTGGTATGTACAGAGCACACAGGACTGGTGTGGTGGAAGAGAGCCATTAAAGACATGGAGGGCAGGAGTGGCTCATTTGTACTGATAACGAAATGTAACTGACAGTAGGTGAAGCACTCTCAGCAGTGGTGTAATATGATCTCGTTTTCTTTTATCATGGACGAGTCACTCTTCGGTTTTGAAATAGCTGGAGCCAGGAATTTCTTTTTGTTTTCTTTTTTTCTTTTTCTGCTGGAAAGCCATGCAGTGCGTCTGTGTGTGTGTGTGTGTGTGTGTGTGTGTGTGTGTGTGTGTGTGTGTGTGTGTGTGTGTGTCTGTGCGCGCGCACGCTTGTGTGTGTGTGTGTGTGTGTGTGTGTGTGTGTGTGTGTGTGTGTGGTGTGTGTGTGATCTGATATCACTTTCCATGGAAAGACATTAATCTGAAGTAAATTCAGAGACTGTGCCATGCTTCTAAATCAAATAAGGTGCAGGAACTGAACATGATGTGTTCGTGCTTGTGCCTATGCATGCGTTCTGCGTGCGTCAAGAGAAAGAGAGAGAGAGGGAGGTAGGGAGTGAGAGAGATGGAGAGATAAAAGGAGAGAGAGGGGGAGAGAAAGACACAGAGAGAGAGAGAGAGAGAGAGAGAGAGAGAGAGAGAGATGTGTGTGTGTGTGTGTGTGTGTGTGTGTGTGTGTGTGTGTGTGTGTGTGTGTGTGTGTGTGTACATGTGTATGTGTCTGTTTCATTTGTGGGCTTGTGTGAGCATGCTCCTGGGTACACCCATCTGTGCATGTTTTCTGTAGCGATCACGTAGGTGTGGTTGTGGTAAAACAAGGTATTGAACATCATTTCTTTGTTATCCTGTGTGTCAGTACTTGTCTGGGGTCAGTACCTGTCCTGCCCTGCCCAGGACTGGACCCTGGGCTCCACCATCACCTTGAAGTGTTACCTGCCTAGAATGGACTACCCCTCCAAGTGTATAGGGGCTTTCATTGACATAGTTACCTTCAAGAGACGGCCGTTTACTGGTTCAGGTGCCGACAGATGCACAGTGAACGACGTCTCCACCACATCGTGCACATCCTCCAGCAGTGAGTGTGGCTGTGAACCCGCCAGTGCCACTGACTTCATTGTTCACCACACCTTCACTGTTGATGCTGATGATGACGGTACCTGGCTATGCTCTGTGGTCTGCCTCAATGATAATTTTCTTCCAGCGCTACGTACACCAGTGACAACTGTGACAACAGAGAGGTGGTGGGTAAGTCGGCTTTTGTGTGTGTGTGTGTGTGTGTGTGTGTGTGTGTGTGTGTGTGTGTGTGTGTGTGTGTGTGTGTGTGTGTTTGAACGTTAATTTGTTTTGTATGCGCGTGCGTGCGCGTTTATGTATCAGAGAGAGCTAGAGAGAATCCATACAAATATTTCGGTATGATTTAGCTGTTGGAGGCCCTTTTACAAAATGATTGGCAATGGGAACTATGAAGAGGCTTTGGAAAGTAGTGAGAGTGGAGACTGGCCGTGTGGGGTGGAAAGCAGGAGAAAAGGGGAGAGGTATGGAGAGGCTTTGGAAAGGTAGTAAGAGTGGAGACTGGCCGTGTGGGGTGGAAAGCAGGAGAAAAGGGGAGAGGTGTGGAGAGGCTTTGGAAAGGTAGTGAGAGTGGAGACTGGCCGTGTGGGGTGGAAAGCAGGAGAAAAGGGGAGAGGTGTGGAGAGGCTTTGGAAAGGTAGTGAGAGTGGAGACTGGCCGTGTGGGGTGGAAAGCAGGAGAAAAGGGAGAGGTATGGAGAGGCTTTGGAAAGGTAGTAAGAGTGGAGACTGGCCGTGTGGGGTGGAAAGCAGGAGAAAAGGGGAGAGGTGTGGAGAGGCTTTGGAAAGGTAGTAAGAGTGGAGACTGGCCGTGTGGGGTGGAAAGCAGGAGAAAAGGGGAGAGGTATGGAGAGGCTTTGGAAAGGTAGTGAGAGTGGAGACTGGCCGTGTGGGGTGGAAAGCAGGAGAAAAGGGGAGAGGTATGGAGAGGCGTACAA
The DNA here is from genome assembly GCA_033310375.1 of Conus canariensis. Classification (NCBI taxonomy): domain Eukaryota; kingdom Metazoa; phylum Mollusca; class Gastropoda; order Neogastropoda; family Conidae; genus Conus; species Conus canariensis. The sequence goes on along the minus strand of CM065743.1, from coordinate 48,431,132 downwards.
AAACATATGTCAGATGCAAAGCAGGGTCTTGACAATTGCACTCTACAAAAGTTCATGAAGATGTGCATTCCATCTCAGTATTAACCTACACAATGACAATGGGACAGTCCACCTCATGCAGCTACAGGCATGGATCCACACATTATCAAACCACTGCATCACAACAGTCAAGATGGCTCCTTTTGAAGTCATCCATTCGCTTGCTTCTCTGCTGTGGTAGGATTTGATTTGTTTGACTGTATTGCAGACAGGGAGAAGACTGGTCAGTTTCTTTTTCCTCTCCTGTAGGCTTGAAATATTTGTGTATAAAAATTCCTTGGTTGACAAGACTTTGTTTTCCTTTGCATTGTTATTTTCTGCAGTAAGCCTTACAGTGTCTTTACCACATGTGTTTTTGTCTCTTGCATTCACTCTGATTTTGTGTCCTGTATTGATCAATCAACTGCATTGATTTTGAAACAAATTCCATAGTGCCACTCTCAGTTTCAGTTTCACATCTTTTGGCATTTTCTACAGCAACACTTGGAATTGAACCTTTCACTGGCCACCTCGCCAACTGTGCAACAGTGTCATGCAGTGTCATGTTAATTTGGTGTTCAGGGTGTGGTGTGTCCCACACACACACCTCACCAACTGTGCAACAGTGTCATGCAGTGTCATGTTAATTTGGTGTTCAGGGTGTGGTGTGTCCCACACACACCTCACCAACTGTGCAACAGTGTCATGCAGTGTCATGTTGATTTGGTGTTCAGGGTGTGGTGTGTCCCACACACACCTCACCAACTGTGCAACAGTGTCATGCAGTGTCATGTTAATTTGGTGTTCAGGGTGTGGTGTGTCCCACACACACCTCACCAACTGTGCAACAGTGTCATGCAGTGTCATGTTAATTTGGTGTTCAGGGTGTGGTGTCCCACACAGAGACAAGGTAACAGAGGATAGCAAATGACGTCCATTGTCTGTGGCATGTTTGTCAGTGTAAACAATGTTCTCCCTGTTAATGCCGGCATCATAGAACAAACTGGGCAGAGTTGGCACACACACACACACACACACACACACACACACACACACACACACACACACACACACACACACACAGATGTATACACCTATCTATCTACATCAACAAGAATACTGCAGTATACAATACCCAGGTCTGCCACTCAGCTATGCTGGCCACCTCTATACTGCCTTTTGTTTGGGAGAAGGAAGGAAATTCCTCAGTTTGCCAAGCTGAATGTCGAGACCAAGGACTGTGTAATTTAAGTTTAGCTGCCTCACAGGAACTTATACAGTGACCCAGATTGTATGTGTGAATGTGCTGTTTATAGTGACTCAGTGCGTGTTCACTGTATAATAGTAAGTGTCTGAAACCAAAGGGGGGTTTGGAGGGGGGGAACATCTACAGATGGGATTAGTGAAGTGACTGAAACCCAAAAGGGGGTTGATAGGGAACTGGCTGCAACGGGGAGGGTAGGGGGGGTTGTAACCAAAGGGAAGGCGGTTTGGGGAAATTTGGGGGGGGGGGTACAAAAACGGGGGAAAGGATGAAGGGTCGAAAAAAGGGGGTGGGGTGGGGAACACACAACGTGGGATTTGGAGTGTCGTAAAAGGGGTGGGGGTGGGAACAGGGCGAAGACTGGGATGGTAGTGAATGTCTGTAACTAAGAAGGAGGGGGGAACCCAAAAACAACTTGGGAGGGTAAAAATTTCCAAAAAAGAAAGGTAACATGGCTGAAAGAGGGGGTTATAGTTTTGGGAAAAGAGGGAAGGGGGTGGGGAACTTGGCGCCCAGAGGGGATGGGTAGTGAATTTTTAAAAAAGGGGGAGGGAGGGGGGGGAATGGCGGACTGGGAGGGTATTGAATTCGGGGGGGAGTGGGGGTTTGGGGGGGTGGTTTGAAGGTGGGGGGAGGAAGGTTTTTAAAAGGGGGGGGGGTGGTGGCCCGGGATGGGTTGAAAGGGGGAAAAGGGGGTGGGTTGGGCCTGGTAAGATGGGAGTTGAAGTTCTTTTTAAAAGAGGGGAGGGGAAATAAAAAAAAAATCCCAAACAATTTATTTTAATAAATTCTAACTAAAAAGGGAGATGGGAACTTTCCCCAAAACCCCAAAATGGGTTTAATTCCGTAAAAGAGGGGGGGAGGGGGGGGGAAAGGCGAAACGGGGAGGGGGAAATGTTTTAAAAAGGGGGGGGGTTTGGTGAAATCAAACTGGATTGTTAGTGAGTGTCTGAAAAAGGGGGTGGGTGGGGAAAGGGACAGACGGGGGATGGTGTGAAGGCCCCTGAAAAAGGGGGGGGGAGGGGGGGAACATGGGCGACGACGTGGGATGGTAATTGAAGTTTTCTGTAAGAGGGGAGTGGAGGGGGGAACATGGCGACGACGGGGGGAGGGTAGTGAAGGTCGTAATAGGGGGGGGGAGGGGGGAAAAGGCTGACAGACTGGGAAAAAAAAAAAGGGGGGGGGTTAAATTAAAGGGGGGAAGGGGTTTCCAAAGGGGGGGGAGGGTGGGGAACAGGGCTGACGACGTGGGATGGTAGTGAAGTGTCTGAAAGGGGGGTGGAGGGGGGGGAACAGGCTGACGAGTGGGTGGTAGTGAATTTCCGTAACAAAGGGGATGGGGGGGGAAATGGCTGAAGACGTGGGAGGTAGTAAAGTGTCGTAAAAAAAGGGGGGAGTGGAGGGGGGAAAAAGGCTGACAGACGTGGGATGGAGGAAGTGCCGAAAGGGGGGGTGGGGGTGGGGAACATGGGCGACTGGGATGGTAGTAAAGTGTTTTTAAGGGGGGGAGTGGAGGGGGGGGAACAGGGCTGACGACGTGGGAGGGTAGGAAGTGTCTGTAACTAAAGGGGGGGGGAGGTGGGGAACAGGCTGAAGACGGGGGAGGGTAGTGAAGTTCTGAAAAAGGGGGGAGTAGGGGGGGAAAAAGGCTGACAACGTGGGATGGTAGGAAGTGTCGTAACTAAGAGGGAGTTTGGGGGGGGGGGGGGGGGAACAGGGCTGACAGACGGGGATGGTAGGAAGAGTCGTAAGAGGGGAGTGGAGGGTGGGGAACTGGCTACAGACGGGAAAAGGTGGAAAGTGTCTAAAAGAGGGGAGGGGAGGGGGGGGAACAGGCTGACAGACTGGGATGGAGGAATTTCTGTAACAAGGGGGGGGTGGGGGGTGGGGAACATGCTGACGACTGGGATGGTAGTGAAGTTCAAAAAACAAGGGGGGGTGGAGGGGGGGAAAACATGGGACAGACGTGGGATGGTAGTGAAGTGTTTTTAACAAGGGGGGGTGGAGGTGGGGAACAGGGCGAAACGTGGATGGTAGGAAGTGTCTGTAAAAAGGGGGGGGAGGGTGGGACATGGCTGACAACGTGGATGGTGTAAATGTCGTAAAAAAGGGGGTGGAGGGTGGGAACGGCTGACAAGTGGGATGGTAGTGAAGTGCTGTAAAAGGGGGGGGGGTGGGGGAACAGGTGACAGACGTGGATGGTAGTGAATGTCGTAAAAAGGGGGGTGGAGGTGGGGAACAGGGGCTGACAGACGGGGGAGAAGTAAAGTGTCTTAAAGGGGGTGGGGGGGGGGAAACATGGCGACAACGGGATGGTAGGAATGCCGTAACCAAAGGGGGTGGAGGGGGGGAACGGGGCTGCAAGGGGGATGGTAGTGAAGTGCTGTAAAAAGGGGGGGAGGGTGGGGAACAGGGTGCAGACGTGGTGGTAGGAAGTGTTGTAACAAGGGGGGATGGAGGGGGGGGAACTGGCTGACAACGGGGGAGGTAGTGAAGGTCGAAACAAAGGGGAGGGGAGGGGGGAACTGGTGACAACGGGGGTGGTAGTGAATGTCTGTAAGAGGGGAGTGGGGGGTGGGGAAAATGGCTGCCAGACTGGGATGGTAGTGAAGTGTCTTAACTAAAGGGGAGTGGAGGGTAAAACTGGCTGAAGACGGGGGATGGAGTAAGTGTCGTAAAAAGGGGAGTGGAGGGTGGGGAACATGGCTGACAGACGGGGATGGTATGAAGGCCCCAAAAAAGGGGGGAGTGGAGGGGGGGAAATGGTTACAGATGGGAGGTAGGAAGTTTGAAAAAGAGGGGAGGGGGGGGGGGAAACATGCGACAACGGGGAGGTAGGAAAGTGCGTAAGGGGGGATGGGGGGTGGGGAACAGGGGCTGACAGCGTGGGAGGTATAAAAAAGGGTCTGTAAAAGGGGGGGGTTGGAGGGGGGGGCAGGTGACAGACGTGGGATGGTAGTGAATTTTGTAAAAGGGGGGTGGAGGGGGGGAAACTGGCTGACAGACGGGGGTGGAGTGAAGTGCCCTGTAAAGGGGGGGGGAGGGGGGGAACGGGGCTGACAACGGGGGAAAGGAGTGAAGGTTGTAACCAAAGGGGGTGGAGGGGGGGAACCATGGCGACAGACGGGATGGTAGGAAGGTCGTAACCAAAAGGGGGGGAGGGGGGGGAAAAAGGCTGACAGACGGGGGATGGGGGAAAGTGCGTAAGAGGGGGTGGAGGGGGGAACATGGTGACAGACGTGGGAGGTATGAAGTTCTGAAACAAAGGGGATGGAGGGGGGGGAAATGGCTGACAGACGGGATGGAGTGAAGTGTCGTAACAAAGGGGAGTGGAGGGGGAACATGGCTGACAACGTGGGATGGTAGTGAAGTGTCTGAACCCCAAGGGGGAGTGGGGGTGGGGAACATGGGACAGACTGGATGTGTGAAGGTTGTAACAAAGTGGGTGGAGGGTGGGGAACAGGGCTGACAGACGGGGGATGGAAGTAAAGGGATCTAAGGGGGGAGGAGGGGGGGGAAAAGGGGGGGGGAGGGGGTGAAATAAAAAAAAAAAAAAAACCCCCCCCCCCCCCCCCCCCCCCCCCCCCCCCCCCCCCCCCCCCCCCCCCC
>CM065743.1:48387112-48426141 GCA_033310375.1 Conus canariensis | reverse complement strand
TGTGGGTGGTGGTTGATGTTTAAATGGGGGATGGGGGTGGGGAACATGGCTGACAGCGTGTGGGATTGGTGTGAAGTGTCGTAACAAGGGGTGGGAGGGTGGGGAACATGGCTGACAGACGTGGGATGGTAATGAATTTGTCTGTAAAAGAGGGGATTGGAGGGGGGGAACATGGCTTGAAGACGTGGGTGGTAGTGAATTTGTCTGAAAGGGAGGGGTGGAGGTGGGAACAGGCTGACAACGTGGGAAGGTAGTAAAGGGTGGCTGTAAAAATGGAGTGGGAGTGGGGAAAGGAAAAACAGGATGTAGAAGTCAAAGGGGGGTTTTTGGGTGGGGAAATGGCTGACAGCGTGGGATGTAGTGAAGTGTCTGTAACTAAGAGGGATGGAGTGAACATGGCTGACAGAGTGGGATGGTAGTGAAGTGTCTGTAAAGAGGGGAGGGAGTGGGGAACAGGGACGATGGAGGTGTGAGTGAAGGGGTAAGAGGGGAATGTGGAGGTGGGGTAGTGAAGACGTGGAAGGTAGTGAAGTGTGAACAGGGAGGGGGGTGGGGAATGCTACAAGTGGGATGGGTGAGGGACTGAGAGGTGGGAGGTGGAATGCTTAACTAGAGGGGGGTAGGAGGCTGTAAGAGGGTGGGGTGGGGAAGTGACAGCTGAGGGTGAGGTGGGAACTGGGAAGGGTGGAGGTGGGAATGCTGTACAGAGGGGTGGAGTGGGGAAAGGGGACGAGGGTGGGAAATGCGTACAGAGGGGGTGAGTGGGAATGCTGAGAGGGGTGGGGGATGGGGAATGTGACTGGGAGGAGTGAAGGTGGACAAGGGAGGTGGGTGGGAATAGGCTGAAGACGGGGATGGAGGGTGGAAATGCGAAGGGTGGGGGGAAAGGCTGACAAGTGGGTGGTGTGAAGTGTGAAAAGGCTGGAGTGGGATGGAATGGCTGAACAGGGGGTGGAGGGTGGACAGGCTGACAGAGGTGGAGGGGGGGAAGGCTGACAGAGTGGGAGGTAGTGGGAAAGGCTGACAAGAGGAGGTGGAGTGTTGTAAAAGGGTGGAGTGGGATGAGTGACAGGTGATGGAGGGGTGTGTAGAGGGGATGGTGGGAAGCTGGGAGTGGGAAGTAGTAAAGGTCGTAGAGGGGGGGAGGTGGACATGGTGACGATGGAGTGGTAGGAGTGTCTGTAACTAAGGGGGGTGGGGTGGGGAACATGGTGATGGTGGATGGATAACTGTAAGAGGGGAGTGGGGGTGGGGAACATGGCTACAGACGTGGGATGGTTCGAAGTGTCGTAACTAAGAGGGGGATGGTGGGGGGGGGGGGGAACATGGCTGACAGAGTGGGATGGGTAGTGAAGTGTCTGTAAGGGGATGGAGTGGGGTGAACAGGCTGAAGGTGGGATGGAGGAAGTGCTGTAAGAGGGGAGTGGAGGGTGGGACAGGCTGACAGAATGGGAGGTAGTGAAGTGTCTGTAAGCAGGGGAGTGGGTGGGGAACTGCTGACAGTGGGGAGTGAAGTGGTGTACTAAGGGGAGTGGGGGTGGGGAACATGGCTGAGAGCGGGGATGGTAGTGAATGCTGTACCAAGGTGGGGATGGAGGGTGGGGAACAGGGACGATGGGATGGTAGTGAAGTGTCGTATAAGAGAGGATGGAAGGGGGAACATGGTGACAGCGTGAGGATGGTAGTGAAGTGTCTGTAAGAGGGGAGTGGAGGTGGGGAACATGGCTGACAGACGTGGGATGGTAGTGAAGTGTCTAAGGGGAGTGGAGGGTGGGGAACATGGCTGACACGTGGGATGTAGTGAAGTGTCTGTAATAAGAGGGGAGTGGAGGGTGGGGAACATGGCTGAGAGTGGTGGTAGTAAGAAGGTGACTAAGAGGGGGGTGGAGGGTGGGGAAGATGGCTGCAACGTGGGATGGTAGGGAATGTCTGGAAAGGGGGTGGAGTGGGGGAAATGGCTGACAGACTGGGAGGAGTGAGTGTCTGAACAACAGGGGTGGAGGTGGGAAATGGCTGACAGAGTGGGATGGTAGGAAGGCTGAACAAGAGGGAGTGGAGGTGTGGGGAACTGGTGCAGAGTGGGAATGGTAGAGTGGTTGTAACAGAGGGGAGTGGGGTTGGAACCATGGTGAAGGGTGGGATGGTAGTGAATGTTGTAAAAGGGGGTGAGGGTGGGGAACATGGCTGACAGACGTGGATGTAGTGAAGTGTCTGTAACAAAGGGGGTGGAGGTGGGGAAATGGCTGACAGACGTGGGATGGTAGTGAAGTGTCTGTAAGGGGGTGAGGTGGGGATGGTGAAGACTGGAGGTGGTAGGAAGTGTCTGTAACTAAGAGGGAGTGGAGGGGGGAACTGGCTGACAGCGTGGGATGGTAGTGAAGTGTCTGTAACTAAGAGGGGAGTGGAGGTGGGGAACATGGCTGACAGACGTGGGATGGTAGTGAAGTGTCTGTAACTAAGAGGGAGTGGAGGGTGGGGAACATGGCTGACAGACGTGGGATGGTAGTGAAGTGTCTGTAACCAAGGGGGGTGAGGGTGGGAACATGGCTGACAGACGTGGGATGGTAGTGAAGTGTCTGTAACCAAGAGGGAGTGGAGGGTTGGGGGAACATGGCTGACAGACGTGGGATGGTAGTGAAGTGTCTGTAACAAGAGGGAGTGGAGGGTGAGGGAACATGGCTGACAGACGTGGGATGGTAGTGAAGTGTCTGTAACCAAGGGGAGTGGAGGGTGGGGAACATGGCTGACAGACGTGGGATGGTAGTGAAGTGTCTGTAAAGGGGGGTGGAGGTGGGGAACATGGCTGACAGACTGGGATGGTAGTGAAGTGTCTGTAATAAGAGGGAGGGAGAGTGGGGAACATGGCTGACAGACGTGGGATGGTAGTGAAGTGTCTGTAACTAAGAGGGGGGGAGAGTGGGGAACATGGCTGACAGACGTGGGATGGTAGTGAAGTGTCTGTAACTAAGAGGGAGTGGAGGGTGGGGAACATGGCTGACAGACGTGGGATGGTAGTGAAGTGTCTGTAACTAAGAGGGGGTGGGGGAGGGAACATGGCTGACAGACGTGGGATGGTAGTGAAGTGTCTGTAGGAGAGGGGTGGAGGGTGGGGAACATGGCTGACAGACGTGGGATGGTAGTGAAGTGTCTGACCAAGAGGGGTGGAGGGTGGGGAACATGGCTGACAGACGTGGGATGGTAGTGAAGTGTCTGTAACAAGTGGGGTGGAGGGTGGGAACATGGCTGACAGACGTGGGATGGTAGTAAGTGTCTGTAACCAAGAGGGGAGTGGAGGTTGGGGAACATGGCTGACAGACGTGGATGGTAGTGAAGTGTCTGTAACCAAGAGGAGTGGAGGGTGGGGAACATGGCTGACAGACGTGGGATGGTAGTGATGTGTCTGTAAGAGGGAAGTGGAGGGTGGGGAACATGGCTGACAGACTTGGGATGGTAGCGAAGTGTCTGTAACAAGTGGGTGTGCAGGGTGGGAACATGGCTGATAGACGTGGGATGGTAGTGAAGTGTCTGTAAGAGGGGAGTGGAGGGTGGGGAACATGGCTGACAGACGTGGGATGGTAGCGAAGTGTCTGTAACTAAGAGGTGAGTGGAGGGGGGGGAAACATGGCTGACAGACGTGGGATGGTAGTGAAGTGTCTGTAAGAGGGGAGTGGAGGGTGGGAACATGGCTGACAGACGTGGGATGGTAGTGAAGTGTCTGTAAGAGGGGAGTGGATGGTGGGGAACATGGCTGACAGACATGGGATGGTAGTGAAGTGTCTGTAAGAGGGGAGTGGAGGGTGGGAACATGGCTGACAGACGTGGATGGTAGTGAAGTGTCTGTAACTAAGAGGGGAGTGGAGGGTGGGAACATGGCTGACAGACGTGGATGGTAGTGAAGTGTCTGTAACCAAGTGGGGAGTGGAGGGTGGGGAACATGGCTGACAGACGTGGGATGGTAGTGAAGTGTCAGTAACTAAGAGGGAGTGGAGGCTGGGGAACATGGCTGACAGACGTGGGATGGTAGTGAAGTGTCTGTAAGAGGGAGTGGAAGGTGGGGAACATGGCTGACAGACGTGGGATGGTAGTGAAGTGTCTGTAAGAGGGGAGTGGAGGTGGGGAACATGGCTGACAGACGTGGGATGTAGTGAAGTGTCTGTAACTAAGGGGGAGTGGAGGGTGGGGAACATGGCTGACAGACGTGGGATGGTAGTGAAATGTCTGTAAGAGGGGGGTGGAGGGTGGGGAACATGGCTGACAGACGTGGGATGGTAGTGAAGTGTCTGTAACCAACAGGGGGTGGAGGGTGGGGAACATGGCTGACAGACATGGGATGGTAGTGAAGTGTCTGTAACTAAGAGGGGGTGGAGGGTGGGGAACATGGCTGACAGACGTGGGATGGTAGTGAAGTGTCTGTAACTAAGAGGGGTGTGGAGGTTGGGGAACATGGCTGACAGACGTTGGATGGTAGTGAAGTGTCTGTACCAAGAGGGGAGTGGAGGTGGGGAACATGGCTGACAGGACGTGGATGGTAGTGAAGTGTCTGTAACCAAAAGGGCAGTGGAGGGTGGGGAACATGGCTGACAGACGTGGGATGGTAGTGAAGTGTCTCCAAGAGGGCGGTGGAGGTGGGGAACATGGCTGATAGACGTGGGATGGTAGTGAAGTGTCTGTAACTAAGAGGGGAGTGGAGGGTGGGGAACATGGCTGACAGGCGTGGGATGGTAGTGAAGTGTCTGTAACTAAGAGGGGAGTGGAGAGTGGGGTACATGGCTGGACAGACGTGGGATGGTAGTGAAGTGTCTGTAACTAAGAGGGAGTGGAGAGTGGGGAACATGGCTGACAGACGTGGGATGGTAGTGAAGTGTCTGTAACTAAGAGGGGTTGGAGGGTGGGGAACATGGCTGACAGACGTGGGATGGTAGTGAAGTGTCTGTAAGACGGGAGTGGAGGGTGGGGAACATGGCTGACAGACGTGGGATGGTAGTGATGTGTCTGTAAGAGGGGAGTGGAGGGTGGGGAACATGGCTGACAGACGTGGGATGGTAGTGAAGTGTCTGTAAGAGGGGAGTGGAGGGTGGGGAACATGGCTGACAGACGTGGGATGGTAGTGAAGTGTCTGTAAGAGGGAGTGGAGGGTGGGGAACATGGCTGACAGACGTGGGATGGTAGTGAAGTGTCTGTAAGAGGGGAGTGGAGGGTGGGGAACATGGCTGACAGACATGGGATGGTAGTGAAGTGTCTGTAAGAGGGGAGGGGAGAGTGGGTAACATGGCTGACAGACGTGGGATGGTAGTGAAATGTCTGTAAGAGGGGAGTGGAGGGTGGGGAACGTGGCTGACAGACATGGGATGGTAGTGAAGTGTCTGTAACTAAATGGGGGTGGAGGGTGGGGAACATGGCTGACAGACTTGGGATGGTAGTGAAGTGTCTGTAACTAAGAGGGGAGTGGAGGGTGGGGAACATGGCTGACAGACGTGGGATGGTAGTGAAGTGTCTGTAAGAGGGGAGTGGAGGGTGGGGAACATGGCTAACAGACGTGGGATGGTACATGTCATGAAGATGTCCATAGATCACCGCTTCGACAGTGCAGCGACTGACATGCAGTCTCTTTTGTCTAACGTGTCTTCCGTGTCCGCCCAACTTCAAGATATTGCTGAACAGCTTAAGAATCGAGAAGAAGAAATTTGTAGTTTGAAAGAAAATGTTGAAGTGTTAGAATACAGACTAGAACAAACAGAACAACAATACGAACGACTCAACACATTGATGAGAAAGGACAATGTTGTATTGTATGGAATACCAGAGGAAATAGACATGGATGAGACAGGGGAGGACTGTGAACAGACTCTCGTCCTCTTACTTAATCAGCATGACTCATCAAAATCTTGGTCTGGAGACGATTTCTCCTTCGTATACAGACTGGGCCAGAAAAAAGCAAAACCAAACCCGACCACGCCCTGTCTTGGCAAAGTTTTTAAAGACCAAAGATAAACGAAATCTGATCAGGAACAAAACCATACGGATCAAACTAAATGATGTTGGTGTTCGCCTCAATGACGACTTGACGGAAGAGCAGCGTCCCAAATTAAAAGAGCTGAAGGCGGAAGGGTATACGGGTTTTTACCGTGGCTCCAAACTAATCAAATTTAGAAGTAGAAGACAGGATGACGGTGGCTCTGTCAACAACGGCCATTCACGAGGACAGCTCGACGACAAGGACAATGGCATGCCAACACCACAGAGCTCCCATGACTCTGCCCCGTTCCCCTTTCCTTCTTCTCCACAACAACGGGTTCAAACGGAAATCCAGCTGGCACAAAAACCAGCGTCGTGCACACAGGATGAGGGGACCACAGGCACTGCAGAGAGCTGTCACACACCCTTTACCTCTGTAAGAGAGCGAGGCCAGGGCAGAGGAGGGGGTACGGATGGCAATCCAACACTTGATGTTGGTAGCCAGGGATCACCACGGGACTTCGGTCGTGGACGGGGGGCTACGCCTCCAAACCAAGGCACCAGCAGACACTTCCCACCGCGTCCCAGGGCATTAAGGGATCGACGTTCTCCTCGTCGACCCCAGCGTCAAAACCAGGATCGCATTAACAGCACCACACAGAAACAATCACACACAAAATGACGCCAAATGACTAAGGTTTCCTGTAATCAGTTACAGCGAGACCCTGACACACAACGCGATACATGTGACAATGTGACACACACTCCAATCACAGATACCAATTTAAATAGCAAAAATTATGATTCAGCTTTTTGTAGTAGGACCAGAATTAGTACAGTAGTAACTAACGGGCAGTCCAGGTCAAAGTAGCCCCGTTTATTGGGTATAAAATCAAACAATAGATGTGTGCGCATTCTTAACTGGAATATTGAGCGCTTGCTTTCTAAGGTATCTGACCCTGATTTTATGCACTATGTTCACAACTTCGACATTGTCTGTTTTACTGAAACCATCCTTGAACTAAGGAAAGCATTAGACTGTTTTCCCAGCTACATTCAATTCATTAGTCCTGCAGTTAAACTGTCAGTGCACGGTCGAAACAGTGGTGGTGTGATGATAATGGTGAAACGTTCATTGCAGTTGTTCACTGAGCTACTGGACACATCACAAGATAATGCTGTACTTATTAAGTTTCATAAAAGTATGTTGAACAGTACCAACGATATAATATTGTGTGGTGCATATGTGTCCCCCAGATAGCCCTTACTATAAGCAACCACACATTTCTGTCAATTCTGGTATCTGTCTGATTGAACAATGTATTTTGAATTATACTCAGATAATGAATGATTCGTGTGACTTTGTGATATGCGGAGACTTTAATGCCAGGACGGGAACACTAAATGTTGCAACACATGAGACAGAGGGAGACATATATGATTTGGTCCAGTCAGACTTGTGTGAAACAAGGTCGTCTCAAGATGATACAGTGAATGCTTATGGTCGCCTTCTCCTCGAGTTCTGTAGTGCGTGTGATTTAACGATACTGAACGAATCGTGTGCTGGGGACGAAAATGGAAGTTTTACTTATGTATGTGCTACTGGTAGTAGTGTAATTGACTATTTCATTTGCTCAAAGGTATTGAAAGGTGACAATATGGAGCTAAAAGTGGGTGAAATGTTTACCTCACAACACATGCCTGTGGAGCTGACAATGAATTACAAAGACATGGTCACAAAGGAGAGTAAGACGACGTGTACAGAAAAAATCGTATGGGATTTAGATAACTCTGTTCATTTTCAAGCAGCTGTGCAAAGTCCCTTTTTTCAGCAAATCTTAGTTGAAGCAACACGTTTTTCACCAGTGTCTGTGAACGATGCTGTCACCTGCTTAAATGATGGGTTGATTAAAGCAGCGGAATGCATGAAGCGCAAATTTTCACGGGCATAAAGTCAAGCCCTTGGTATGACAGAGAATGCAGAGCAGCAAAAAAAGAGATGAGAAAGTGGTGGAGAAATTTTAATCGCAGTAAAGTTAAATCGGCTGAAACGCAATATAGAATTGGCTTGGCAAATAGCAGACGACAGTACAAGCATTTGCTTAAAGATAAACATAGAACATATAAAAGAAACAAACTCAATGCGCTCAACATGAAAATAAATGATTCAGGTAAGTTCTGGAGTGAAATCAGGTCTCTAAATCGAAAGACAAAATGCACACCAAACATCAGTACAAATGAATGGTTTAGTCATTTCCGATCTGTGTTTAATTCTGTCAATCCTGTTATGGACAACTCTCAAGATAATGATGAAAGTCAAAGGTATGTTGATGAGCTCGATAGGCCAATTTGCACGGAAGAAATACATAGAAGCATTCGCTCTCTGAAATTGTGCAAAGCTCCTGGACCTGATGGTATTTTAGCAGAAATGTTGAAAAGCTCTATCGATTGCATCATGCCTTTCCTGTTGTGTTTGTTTAATCATATATTTGACACACATGATTATCCAAGCGTGTGGAACTGTGCCATTATTGTACCTCTGCACAAGACCGGAGATATTGATAATCCTGACAATTATCGAGGAGTGTCTCTAATGAGTATACTTGGGAAAGTGTTTGCCAGGGTATTAAATAACCGCCTCACACAGTGGGCAGAAGATAACGAAAAGATTGCCGAGGAACAAAGTGGTTTTAGATCAGATTATTCTACTTCCGACAATATATTTGTCCTGTATTCTATAGTGCAAAAGTATTTGGTGAAAAAGTCAGGAAAAGTATATGTTTGCTTCGTTGATTTAAAAAAAAAAGCATTTGATACAGTTAATCGCAACATTTTGTGGAATGTACTTAGAAAAATTGGTGTTGGAAGTAAAATGCTAAGGATCTGCGATGTATGTATCAAAGTGTAAGATCGTGTGTAAGATGTCCTGATGTTCTTACTGAATTCTTTGAGTGCCCAGCGGGTGTAAGGCAAGGCTGTGTATTGTCACCCACGTTATTTTCCTTTTTGATAAATGAACTAGCGTCAGAAGTTGCTTCAAAGGGTGACTTTGGAATACAGTTAGCACCCGACTTTGTACAGGTCTTGATATTGTTGTTTGCTGATGATGTTATTTTAGCTTCATACTGTCCCAAGGGTTTACAAAAGCAAATTGATATCCTCAAACAATTTGCAGACAATTATGATATGAAAGTGAATCTGGAAAAGACGAAAATAATTGTATTCAGAAAAGGGGGATTTCTGGGAGAGAAAGAAAAATAGAAATATGGTGATGAACATATAACGGTAGTCAACAGTTATAAATATTTAGGGCTACATTTTACAACCAAGCTTTCACTAACATAGGCGGTGGAAGAGCTAGCCACTAAAGCAAAAATTAAAACAACTCAGCTGCTTAGATGCCTTTGGAAATTAGGAGATATTTCAAGAAATGTGTTCTTTAAGATGTATGACGCTCAGATTGCTCCCATTTTACTGTAGGGGTCTGAGGTCTGGGGCTACCAACAGCTCGATGTACTTGAGAAGACACATATGTTTGCCTGTAAACGTTACTTGAACGTAAGTAGGCAAACCCCAAATAAAATGATGCTGGGAGACCTCGGCCGATATCCAATGTATGTTTTAGCGGCTGAAAGGTGTATTCGATACTGGCTAAGAGTTTGTAATCTGGCAGAAGAAAGACTACCCAGGAAAGCTTATAATATGCTACACCACCTTCAAGAATTGGGAAAAAAAACATGGGCGTTTTACGTGAGACAGTTATTATTTGTAAATGGATTTGGAGATGTTTGGTTGCAACAGAGTGTTGGCGATATGAACAATTTCATTCATATTTTTAGACAGAGACTCGTTGATCTGTATGCACAAACTTGGCATGATAAACTGGAATCAGCAGAACGTTTTGAACTGTATTCTAGCTTTAAGCAGTTCCTACGAACAGAACATTATTTGGATTACAAGATATCACGGTGTCAGAAAGAAGCATATGTTAAGTTTAGATTTGGCATTTTTTCCAATAAGGGTGCATAAACTGAGATACAGAAGGGATGTGTTACCAAGACATTTATTATGTCCGGATTGCAAAGGAGGTATTGAAGACGAGTCACATGTGTTATTTGAATGCAGGGTGTATGAAATATTTAGAGAAAATGTGAATGCTATCAATAACGCTGAAGGAAGTGTGTCGTATGTAATGTCATGTGCCGATGAAATGTCTGTAAGACAAGTCTCACGTTATCTGTACAACGTTTTCCAAAGAAGATCACAGCTGATATATGAGGAAGAACTGAAGAGAGTGTGTATCCATGCTGTGGAATGATGATTTTGAATGGACAAAATTAAGCTCTAGCAAAAGTTAATGGTTGGGTGCTCGTAAACTTTGATTAATAATGATTGAGGATCGCAAGTATTAACGAGAACTGAAGACTGATTGGGGATCAAGGCGGTAAATGGTATGTTAGTGAGCTTTTCTGACAAATGACCAAAGATGGAAGATGACTGATGATGACTGTTGATCAATTATTTTTTGAATGGTATGGTTGAGGATAGGATACGGGAGAGGATAAACGATTTAAGTCGAATTAACGAACATTGAGGATAAATGATGCAAATGATAATGATGACTGATTACCAATATTGATCACTGGCCTCTATGATTAGGGATTGATGATTGATTGTGAGCGACAGAATGTCAGTGGACAATTATTTTGACGGTCGAAAATGCTGAGGCTTAACTATTGGTGCGTGCTCCTATTAATATCCTATTGATTAATTTTAAAGAATTTATTGTTGGCCTGCCTTCTTTCGAATGTCGATGTGCGTGGGACTACGAACTGCGTGAATGGTATGTCCATTTTGCTATCCCCTTGAAATGAACATGTATTATGTTTATTCAATAAAATGTCAGTGTCAGTCTCTCTCTCTCTCTCTCTCTCTCTCCTCTCTCTCTCTCTCTCTCTCTCTCTCTCTCTCTCTCTCTCTCTCTCTCAAATTTCCAGGTCCTATTTATGAGAACAGAGGGACCATGAACACAGCTTTATACGGGAACCTGTCGACCCCGGGTGATCATGAAGAATCAGCAGTTTGTGGGACAGACAGAGTGTGACCTGCCATCGCCATCAGCAACAGCGGGAACGGCAGGAGCAGGAGCACCAACAGCACCAGTATCAGCAACAGCGGCGGCAGCATTGACAGCAGCAACATGACTTCTGTTTGCTGCCAAAGACATGGATCCTTCGAGCCTACAGGAACATGTACAGCTCAAAAGCAATGTTGCAGACAAGTTGAAACGCTTAAAGCAAATTTCGTCATGTAGCAAGCAATAGGTGAATACGGCTTCAAGAGTAAACAGATACAAAGCTGGCTCTTTTTGATATAATAGACCTATAGGCACTTGGCTTCTACAAGACTTTCCACTAGCAAGAGTGAAATGCAATGGACACTGTGATGTTGATGAAGAACTTCGTTGTCGTATGCATGTCTAAAAAGCATCAAACTCGAACAGACAGACAGACAGCTAGATAGATAGATAGATTAGATAGGCAAACAGATAGATTAGATAGGCAGACAAACAGACAAGCAGTGAGACAGATAGACGGACCAAGAGACAGACAGACAAACACATAAATAGACAGACAGACAGATAGATGCCTGTGAGTATGAAACCAAGAGAGAAAGAGAGAGAGAGAGAGAGATGTTTTTCTCGTGGAGGATGACAATGAAAAGAACTTGTGTTGTCATGGACCTAACTGGAAAGTAACATCCTGCGAGTTTTAAACACTAAAAGTTTCACTGATCACAGAGCACACCATGTGGACCTCTAAATGAAATTGCAGCACTTGGAGAAAATGCTGATCTCTAAGTGGAATTGCAGCACTTGAAAAAAACCTGATCTCTAGATAGAATTGATGCACATGGGGAAAATGAGAATGTTGTCACAAAGTCGACTATCTAAAAGAGTGGGAAATTCAGAAATCATTGTTTGTTTAGAAAGTATGGTACCGGCAATCCACAGGGAGCAGTCAATATCAAGTTGGCAAGAGGCAACCCACTGGTGGCCATAGTTTATATTCTGATCCCACTGTGCTCAGCATAAGTCACCCAATTTCAGTCCAGTTGAGAATATGAGGACATTTTGAAAAATAAACAAACAAACAAAGCAAACAAAACCTCACACATGACATTGCTATGCTGGCAGACTTTGAAGTACAAGCTCACAGTGCCTGGAAGGAGGCGCCCATTTGAAATATTAAAACTTGTTACCTGTACATGTTTCTCCCATGTGTGCAGCTGTTCTGAGTCAGAAAAGCCGACGGACCCGTGATGAAATTACCAGAACAACTCTTTGTTTTTCTTATTCAATTTCTTGGTGTTTAACTCTGCTTCATATTTGCGAAGAGTGAGATAATTTGTCTGTGAGGGCTTGAACTTAGGATAGAAATGTTGGATGGACATGTACCACTATGATTTTCATGCCGCATAAATTGTTTCATCTCTGATTGCGTACAAAGTCACTCCAACTCCTGAGTCTGCCGTGCCCGAGCATCAGCAGGCAGCAGTTTGACCAGCGTGATCTTTCCCTTGGGAAAATGTTGTTCAAACTTCAGTTAAGAACCAATCATTCTTATCTCCCCTTCCCTTTCTCTAACACAGCGATCCCTGCAAACAAAATTGTCGACTGCGGACCTCTCACTCTCTCTCTCTCTCTCTCTCTCCTCTCTCCTCTCTCTCTCTCCTCTCCCTCTCTCTCATCACCTCTACAGAGAGAGAGAGAGAAAAAATCTGTCAATTTTTCCTTATATATATATATATATATATATATATATATAAGGAGTGGTGTTGGAAGGACTGGTTCTAGGGAGGTGTGTGTTGTACAAAGCTGTTAATGGAGCTGTACTGTGGATGCCCTGACTGTGTAAAACGTATTGTCTTCTTCATTTCTCTTTCCTCCCGTCTCGTTCTCTTCTTCTGTTCCCACCCTCTATACACTTACACCATACTTGCCTCTCCCCCCCCCAACCTCTATACACTTACACCATACTTGCCTCTCCCCCCCCCCCACCCTCTATACACTGACACCATACTTGCCTCTCCCCCCCCCCACCCCACCTCTTTTCCCATGGCCATGAGTAAGGACACTTACACCATACTTGCCTCTCCCACCCCCCACCCCCCACCTCTTTTCCCATGGCCATGAGTAAGGACACTTACACCATACTTGCCTCCCCCCCCCCCCTCTTTTCCCATGGCCATGAGTAAGGACACTTACACCATACTTGCCCGCCCCCCCCCCACCTCTTTTCCCATGGCCATGAGTAAGGACACTTACACCATACTTGCCTCTCCCCCCCCCACCCACCCCACCCCACCTCTTTTCCCATGGCCATGAGTAAGGACACTTACACCATACTTGCCTCTCCCACCCCCCCCCCACCTCTTTTCCCATGGCCATGAGTAAGGACACTTACACCATACTTGCCTCCCCCCCCCCCCACCTCTTTTCCCATGGCCATGAGTAAGGACACTTCACCATACTTGCCCCCCCCCCCACCTCTTTTCCATGGCCATGAGTAAGGACACTTCACCATACTTGCCTCTCCTCCCCCCCCACCTCTTTTCCCATGGCCATGAGTAAGGACACTTCACCATACTTGCCTCTCCCTCCCCCCACCTCTTTTCCCATGGCCATGAGTAAGGACACTTCACCATACTTGCCTCTCCCCCCCCCCCGCTCTTTTCCCATGGCCATGAGTAAGGACAATTCACCATACTTGCCTCTCCCCCCCCCCACCCTCTATACACTTACACCATACTTGCCTCTCCCCCCCCCCCCACCCACCTCCTTTCCCATGGCCATGAGTAAGGACACTTCACCATACTTGCCCTCTCCCCCCCCCCCCTCTTTTCCCATGGCCATGAGTAAGGACACTTCACCATACTTGCCTCTCCCCCCCCCCACCTCTTTTCCCATGGCCATGAGTAAGGACACTTCACCATACTTGCCTCTCCCCCCCCCCCCACCTCTTTTCCCATGGCCATGAGTAAGGACACTTACACCATACTTGCCTCTCTCCCCCCCCCACCTTTTCCCATCCTTCCTTATACTCCACTTAACACCACATACTTACCTCTCCCCTCCCCACCCTCTATACACTTACACCATACTTGCCTCTCCCCCCCCCCCCCCACCTCTTTTCCCATGGCCATGAGTAAGGACACTTCACCATACTTGCCTCTCCCCCCTCCACCTCTTTTCCCATGGCCATGAGTAAGGACACTTCACCATATTTGCCTCTCCCCCCCCCCCTCCACCACACTTCACTTTTGTCTCCCCATGGCCATGAGTAAGGACACTTCGAAGCTTACTATACTGTCAGTCATTCACATCAAGGCTATAATGGCAGCTGTTCAAACAGACAGACAGGCATGCAGTGAAAGAGAGTGTTTTTCTCCTGGAGGATGACAATGAAATTTGTGATTTCTTTTGTGATTTCCCCCCTGCTTTTCAGTGTATGCCCTCTCAGCAAGACAGAATTTTTTTTCTCATCAAAAACCCAACTCAGTTTTGCTCAACTATTGAATGTGGTGAAATAGATATCACTAAAGGAGAAAATAGTTTGTGCTTGAATATGTGTTGAACTGTACACAATGGTGACTGTGGGAAGGGACGAAATGTACAGATTATATTTTTTATTCACAGTTGATTCTATGTAATGTAAGGAAGGTGCTTTAAAATTATGTTTGATAGTCATGACATATTATGACTGCTGGTAATATGTTAAACCTGTTTGTGGCTTAATTTGGCCAATATTGTGTGTCTTCGCTTCTGTCTAGGCCACATGCGTGCGCGCGCACACGCGCATACACATACACAGAGGAACTGAAGAACGTGCGTGCCGGCACTCTTACTGATGCAAGAGCACGACGCGGTTACAGGCGCCGGAGTGTGTGTGTGTGTGTGTGTGTGTGTGTGTGTGTGTGTGTGTGTGTGTGTGTGTGTGTGTGTGTGTGTGTGTTGTATTTGATATTTTTTATTTCATTTATTATTTTACTTAACTACTGTCTATAATGTGAACATGTGAATCATCTTTAAAGGTATAAACCATAATTATGCTACATGCTTAGACTTGTTTGGATGTGCACTAGTATGCATAAACTCATGCATATACATACACTGGTATGTGCAGATAAGCAGACACACAGATGCACATGCATCAGGCACACACAGACCCTTGTGCCAGATGCTATATATACACGCATACGCAAACACTGACGCACACACGTACACGTGCACACATGGGCACATGTGCATGCACAGACACGGGCACATGAACGCGCGCACACACACACACACACACACACACACACACACACACACACACACAAATAACGCAAAAGAAAAAGGTGAGGGGAAAAAAGTGTGTGCATGCGCCTGTACACCTTTTGTGATGATCATATGTCTTTGAGAAAGTGTCTTTTGAGAAACAGTAATGTTATTTACTTGATGGCTTTTTCTCTCAAAAAGAATGTTTTTGTATTTTGAAGACGATAATGTAATTTTTTCTATTACACTGGTCAGATCAATTTGGAACCGTACAGTATTAATGGTGAGCTTGTCAAAGACATTTTGATTTGTATTGAAGTAATACAATAATTCCTCTTTGGTGGGAACACATACAGGCCTCTTTCCACCTCCCTACCCCCACCCCCCACCCCATCCCCCCCTTTTTTTTTACCTCTGTCTCTGTCTCAGTCTCTGTCTCCCCAATTCTCATTCACTCTGTCTCCCCCTCTGTCTTTTCTCTGCTTCTTCTCGCTCTTCTTCTTGCACCCCCCCCCCCCCCCCCCCCCCCGTCCTTAACATATTCTTCTTCATCTTTCTTTCCTTCTTTCTCTTTCCCATCCTCCTTAACATCTTCTTCGTCTTCCTTTTCTTCTTTTTCTTTCCCATCCTCCGATTCCTCTGCCTGCTCCACCTCCTTCACCTATCGCGGTCACTGTTTCCTGTCTTTCTCAGACATCTGTCTCCATTGGATATCTTACCACCCTTATGTGATTTGTTCATCACTGTTATGTCTGCATGTGAAGTATTTGTTTGGTGTGTGTCAGACGCGCTAACGTCTGAAGGGAAAACACCTATACTAACACCGCCCCTCTCATACAACACACCCACACAACGTTAACAAATAAACAATATATTTATTTAATACGACGCGCTGTCGAGCATGCACACACCACCATCCTGCACGATAGACCCTCCCAACATCAACAGTACCACACAACACAAAATATCCAACCAACAAGCACAAGCGTACATCAAAACCAGGCTGCCAAGCAACCACCCACTGGTGACCAACAAGTCGCACAACTCTTGGACCACAATAATGGCCACTTAAATTTGTTATGATGCACCAAACTTCCACAAAACGAACCCCACAAACCATACGAGTCATCAACCTATTGTCGTAGTAGATGCATGTCCAGGTGAAATCCCCACAATCTCAAACTAGGCACGCTGTAACTTGTGGGACACACAATTTGGCTCGGTTAATCTGTTGTTGCTCACCACACCGTTGATGATGGAGTAACGCGAACACAGGCGACGAAAACGACGATACAGAAGACGATGAACACGCTACTAGGTTGAAGAGTTGAAAATAAGTAGTCGAGGGTTATACTGCAGAAACACGCAATCACAGCCTAAGACACCAGCCGACTAACCCACTGGAATCAGCTGCCCAAGATGTGGATGTAACAGCAGTGATGAGTCTGCACCACCACCAAACATGGGCACGCGCGCTTCCTAGCACGCCCACAACTGCGGCAGGGCTGCAAGCCCGTGGCCCCCCCTGGGTCAGCTCCGCCTTAGTGGGTCAGCTCCTCAGGCCGTCACATCAGCCCAGACGTCTGGTCAACACCGGGTGCTGCTCATCCACACTGGAAGCGGTGGCGCTAACGAAAATGACACACCTGCATGCTCCAAATCAGTGACTGGATTCACACTACATTTGCGCATTCCTACACTGTCACTTGTCACGAGTCGCGTCCAATAGGACACACGTTGTACAGCTGCCCCCTGCGAGACAATTACTATCACACCAAGGACGAAACCCTCAACAAAACGTATGTTCACTCATTCATTGACTGGCCGATCAATATTCCGCCATCCCATAATGTCACTGACCAAAGGGCCCAAACACGACAACCATTCAGAGTCACAAACACAAAAGGCATTCCATGTGACAACCACAACCAATTCTAGTGCTCTATCAGTCACCAAAAGAACCCCCTCCACTATGCCCCTGTGCCAACACAGGTCTAAGCAAACAGAAGTCTCAGGCACCGTCACAGTCAACACATCAACACCACCATAAGATTTAGACACCAGTCTCAAAACAAACAATGAAACAACTGACACCCGCCATACTGACATACTGACAATTACACTGGCATGGGATATAACACTAGCCTTAGTGACACAAAACCAGCAGCAGCAGAGGTGACCCAACATATAACACAGCATCAATGACATCAGGTAACGCCAACGGCAGCACAACAATAACAGTCGACTATCACACAAGACCCAATAGCAACACCAACCAAACCAGTAACAACATAGATCAAAATCTCAGCGTCCCAACCTGCACGTAGGAGTCACGCTTAGTAATGGTCACACGTAATAAAAAAAATATTTTAAAAACTCAGTAGCTGCATCAATCTTAAACACAGCAGCAGCGATAAGAGAAAATAATATTGACACTCCTGACACTCCTCTCTTATCAGTACCAACAATCCATCAATAAATATTATTATTATTGTTATTAACGTTGCTTAACGTCCAGCCGACTACGCAAGCCACCTTAGGACGACCCACACTGTCTACAAAACGAAAACTTCATTGCACGTGCGTCAACTGGCCCGAAGATGGGCCCCGCCTACCGGAACACAAAATGGGGAGGCGCCGGAAACGAGTCAGCGTCTGCGCATTCATTGAAATCAAGCTCCAATAATTAAATTCTGACCCCACAGCAATGATCGGAAGTAGCAGTATTTGAAAATAGTTGGCGCCACAGGCAATCTCAATCGCTTTCAAAATAAAACCATGGCACCAGCATCCTTAGCCGTGTCTCTACACAACAGTGACAGTGCCAGCACTATGGCCAGCTTAGTGGCAGCAGCCACAGCCATGAATTTGGCAACCATGCCACTTTGCCAACAAATTATCAACATGTCATCACCCCCCCCCCCCCCCCTTCTCTCTTCTATCCACTTCTCCACTAAACTCACCCATCATATACCAATAGTTGACCACAAAATAATAACCCCCTGACGATTCCCCTTTCACCAAACACAATAACACAAGTAAATTTAAGTATCACTATAGCAACAGCACTAATAATCTACTAACCCCCCTCCCCCAGCCTAGGACAGATTCCCAAAATTAAGAGAAGACTGGAGTTGACATACAACTCGGGTCATAGATAGGGAGGCCTACCCACTGCCATAATGGACTACACCTACAAACTTATATCTTCTTCTTCACAATTAGCCTCTTACGCACACAACAACTAACACATACGACCAGACCCTATTTACAAAAGTCTACAACCCTAGCTCAATGATCAATCACTTCACTTAGAAGACAGCCAAACCTTGCTTCAAACTCACCCGAGAACCTTGAACGAAACAACAACGTAGGGAGGCGCCACACACTGACTACACCCCTACACATAAATTTACATGGCGTCACCAGAATCACACCTTGATCTGAATCGTGACCCACTTTTACATAGAACGGAGACTCCTCTTGGTGGGTCAGGAACAGCCTCCCGAAAACCACACCTCTCAGGTCCGAAAGACCCAACGCCAAGAGTCCTGTTCGACACCCCAGCCAGAGACAGAACTGAATTTAGTGCGCCCTGCGCGCTCGCAGGTAAAATGCGGACACTCACTCAACATGACTGCACGTGCACAAGACAAACACACACTGCACGGGACGAAACGCGACGCACAGGTTCTGGGTTTGACATTCGCTCAACCCCGGGTGTTTATTAGACATGTTCCCGGGTGTGTCACGTTCTCCCCCCTTCCACCGCCTCCTTCTCTATCTTTGATGCCACGTCACACAAAACCGAGCTCTGGGTCATGACAAACCCCCCCTCCTAAAGATCCAATCCCCATTGGATTTCAAGAACCAAGACATGACACAAGCGACGCTGCCCCGTACCCCCAAAACACGTATGACCACTTTAAACCAAGACTAGTAGCCATCACCCCCTGGGCAACACCCAAATGCTGCGAAACCCCTCCAGCCTGAGCCCCATTGGGACACCCGATCCAACCTGGCAAAACTCCTCCTACATCCTGCTGAGAAAGTCAGCCGCTATATTGTCCCTCCCAGGGATTGCCTCCACCACTACCGCTTGCACATTCACTGGGGGTTGTAGCTCTGCAGGCCGCTCCATGAACTCCTTAAGCAGATTGGCATGGAACAACTTGCTCCTCGGCCCCATCTGGACCTTGTAGTCCACCTCACCAACCCTGCCCGTCACTTGGTATGGGCCCCGCCAGCCCAGCTCCAGCTTGTTGTGTTTCAACGGCCGTAGGACTAACACTCTAGACCCGACTGGAAAGGATCGTCTCCTCGTCCGGAGATCAAAGTGTCGCTTGTACACCCCAGCAGCAGTGGCGACGTGTTCCTGTGCCAAAGTACACGTCTCAGCAATCTTGTTCCTGAGGTCCACCACATACTCAATGGATGTCTTTAGCTCGGCCTCCTCAGGGCGCACCCACGACTCCTTCAGTATCTGCATAGGTCCCCGCACCGCTCGTCCATATAACAGTTCAAAGGGGGAAAACCCCGTACTGGCCTGCGGCACTTCCCGGCAGGCAAAGAGCAGCGCCGGTAGCCCCCGATCCCACTCATCTGGCTTGTCCTGTACCAAACGGCGCATCATCCTCTTGAGGGTCCCATTGAACCTTTCCACGAGTCCATTGCACTGAGCGTGGTACGGCGTGGTATTCAAACCCTTTATGGCCAGCAGACTGTACACTTCCTTCATCACCTGCCCAGTGAACTGGGATCCTCGATCCGTAAGCACCTGCTTGGGTATGCCAGTTCGTGACCACATGGTGAATGCAGCCTCGGCCACCTCCTCTGCCGTGATGTATCTTAAAGGCATCGCTTCCGGGTACCTGGTGGTGTAGTCTACCATGACAAGTATGTACCGATGACCTCGTCCAGACATCGGCGTCAACGGACCGATCAGATCTAGACCAACCTTGGTAAAGGGTTCCTGCTCCAAGGGCATCTTGACCAAGGGTACCGGTGGAACCCGACCCTTGTCGATGGTGCGCTGACACTGCGGGCATGACTGGCAAAATCTCACGATGTCGGCGCAGATTCCTGGCCAGTAGAAGTGAGGCAGAATCCTGGACTTGGTCTTCGTGGTTCCAAGATGCCCTGACATGGGAACCTCGTGGCCTAAAGCCAGCACGATGGGCCTGATCTCTTTCGGTACACACACCTGAGTACATGCTTCCTGGGTTCCCTCAAACCTCCTGATCAGCACCCCCGCTTTCTTAAGGTAACTGACTTTCCCCATCCTCGTCCGGACCTCAGTCTTATCCTCATACGCCTTCCTTGCTCTACTCAAGGTGGGGTCTTCTCCTTGTTTCTTGATCAACTCGTCTGAAGAAGCGATCAACAACTGACTCCTCAGGGACAATGGTCGCTGGGGCTCCTTGTCCTTCCGGGCCTGAGCTCTCGTCTGTACAACCGCGAGGGTGTCCGGCACAGCATAGACGGGAACTCGTTCTAAGGGCGCTCCCTGTTTCCGCTGGATAAAATTTCCAATGAGGACCTCTTCAACTGGACGTTCCATGACGAGGGCGCGGAAACTCCCTGTGACAAACGGCGAGACGATGCCAACCAGCGCCACTGGTAGTCGAACCTGACACTGGGACTCAGCCAACGTGATCAGGACGGTATCTCCTGTGTACTGATCAGGATGTACCAGATGAGAAGCCACCACTGAATAACCCGCTCCTGTGTCCCTAATTCCCTGTACCATAGTGCCGTTGACCTGAATCTCACACCTAGGGGAATAAGGCTTCTTGGCACATGACACACACAGCAAAGGGGGGGACTTCAACACATCTTTAGCAGCCTCCGGCACATTAACTGCCCCTACCGTGTTACGACGTGGGCACTCCCTAACTATGTGGCCTGTCTCCCCACATAGGAAACACCTTACTGTATTCCTCGAGCGGGGGGGCTTGAGGGGCAGTGGTTGGGGTTGCTGCTGTCCGGTAGTTTGAGTCCTAGGCTGAGGCTCTGACTCCTTGGGTATATGCGCCATAACTCCTCTCTCTCCTTTTTGCAGTCGCGCCCCAGTCGCCTGGCCTCTGCCACCACAGTAGCCTCCCGGGCCACCTCTGTCGCTGTTGCCGGGGAGACGCGACGCACCTCAGTGGTCAAGTCGGGGGTCAAGATCCGATACATCTGTTCCTGTAGAAACAAATCCCTGAGATCGGTCGCCGACTGCGGATCCTTCCCTGCTGCCAGGCACCACAAATCCAGGCAGGCGACCATCCTGTCCAGCAGCTGCTCAAAGGTTTCGTCCTGCTCCTTCTTCATCGCTCGGAAGCGTTGCCGGTATGCCTCTGCGTCCAGCCGGAAAAACGTAAGCAAAGCCGCCTTGACCTGGCCGTAGTCAGTGAGATCCTGCGGGCGTAGTCTCAGCACTGCCTCCCTCGCCTTGCCCCTCAAGAGCGCCACCAACCTCATCGACCACGACTTCTGCTTCCACTGGCACAAACTCGCCATCCTCTCGAAATGGGACAGATAGGCGTCGACATCCTCTCCATCCCGCAACGGGTCAAGATGTACACTGGTGGCCTCCGCCTGGTCTTCCTTCCTCTTAATCTCTTTCTCCCTTCTATCCTCATCCCTCAGTGCCTGAGCTTCCTCCTTGATAGCCTGCTCGCGCTCTCTATCCAGCCGCTGCTGCTCCACCTCACGCTTGAAATTAACTTCCTCGCGCTTGAGCCGCAACTCTTCCTCCTTGGCCTCGCGCTTAAACCGCAACTCTTCCTCCTTGCGAGCCTCCTCCTTCTTAAAAGCCTCGTGCCTGAGGGCCTCCTCTTTCTCCTGCGCATCTCGCTTGAGACGTAACTCCTCTTCCCTGGCCTCCTGCTCTCTTTCCTGACGGGCCACCTCGTCCATGCGTCGGCCTACAAAGTCTGCTAACTCCCCTCCCTGTAACCCCATGCTTCGACCTAACCGAACATATTTGTCAGCCAGTGTGTCCAGCTGTTGCTCCGCCATAACCTCCTTCACTAACTTACCTGCACGCTCCTTAACTACCGGAGACGTTGCCGCAGGAGTATGAAGTCCTGAGCCCTTAGCCAGTTGTGAACGCAACTTACGGTCACCCGGGGTGTGCGACATACTGAACCGACTATCCTACTCCAAACCGCGGCTGACGCGCACGATTACCACAGAGCACTAAAATCTATGCCAATACCCGGAGAGAAAATTCATAACCAAAACCAGTTACTTCCCCCAAATTGTAATAAACCCCTGGAGTCAAACTCGACTAATGTACGGAACTGAGCCCCAACTACGTACACCTTTCACTCCCCAAGGGTGTGTGACAACCGTGATAACAGGCCAGCTACCAAGCACAATACACCCCTGCTCAATGCTTAGCAAACATAGGCATAAACACCACCAACAAATCATAGTCATCATCATCAACATCATCATCAATACAATGCAATAGCCCACAACCAAAATCACATCATGATCATTTTCAAATCAATTCATACCCCGATGAAGTTCTCTTGACATGGCCAGACCCCACAGCCACAAACCACACAGGGAGGGAACACACAACCAACACGACACAGCATCAACCTAATACACAAAATTATCCACTATCATTACACACACAAACCCCAAAACCCAGTATCCGCACACTTCTAACTTAACACCCCAACCAACCATCCCACTAACTACACACTAATAAATAATGACACAAGACAGGACAAGGAACTGAGGTTATGCTTGACAGCCACTCACAGTTCTAATCGCGCCGCCTCCCTAACCAAGGCGCGCACCCAACCAACCACCCGCTAAACTACCCCCCCCCCCCTCCTAATCTACCTAACCCAACACAAAAGGTACCCCACATCTCCACCACGTTGTCAGACGCGCTAAGGTCTGAAGGGAAAACACCTATACTAACACCGCCCCTCTCATACAACACACCCACACAATGTTAACAAATAAACAATATATTTATTTAATACGACGCGCTGTCGAGCATGCACACACCACCATCCTGCACGATAGACCCTCCCAACATCAACAGTACCCACAACACAAAATATCCAACCAACAAGCACAAGCGTACATCAAAACCAGGCTGCCAAGCAACCACCCACTGGTGACCAACAAGTCGCACAACTCTTGGACCACAATAATGGCCACTTAAATTTGTTATGATGCACCAAACTTCCACAAAACGAACCCCACAAACCATACGAGTCATCAACCTATTGTCGTAGTAGATGCATGTCCAGGTGAAATCCCCACAATCTCAAACTAGGCACGCTGTAACTTGTGGGACACACAATTTGGCTCGGTTAATCTGTTGTTGCTCACCACACCGTTGATGATGGAGTAACGCGAACACAGGCGACGAAAACGACGATACAGAAGACGATGAACACGCTACTAGGTTGAAGAGTTGAAAATAAGTAGTCGAGGGTTATACTGCAGAAACACGCAATCACAGCCTAAGACACCAGCCGACTAACCCACTGGAATCAGCTGCCCGAAGATGTGGATGTAACAGCAGTGATGAGTCTGCACCACCACCAAACATGGGCACGCGCGCTTCCTAGCACGCCCACAACTGCGGCAGGGCTGCAAGCCCGTGGCCCCCCCTGGGTCAGCTCCGCCTGGGTCAGCTCCGCCTGGGTCAGCTCCTCAGGCCGTCACATCAGCCCAGACGTCTGGTCAACACCGGGTGCTGCTCATCCACACTGGAAGCGGTGGCGCTAACGAAAATGACACACCTGCATGCTCCAAATCAGTGACTGGATTCACACTACATTTGTGCATTCCTACACTGTCACTTGTCACGAGTCACGTCCAATAGGACACACGTTGTACAGCTGCCCCCTGCGAGACAATTACTATCACACCAAGGACGAAACCCTCAACAAAACGTATGTTCACTCATTCATTGACTGGCCGATCAATATTCCGCCATCCCATAATGTCACTGACCAAAGGGCCCAAACACGACAACCATTCAGAGTCACAAACACAAAAGGCATTCCATGTGACAACCACAACCAATTCTAGTGCTCTATCAGTCACCAAAAGAACCCCCTCCACTATGCCCCTGTGCCAACACAGGTCTAAGCAAACAGAAGTCTCAGGCACCGTCACAGTCAACACATCAACACCACCATAAAAAATTTAGACACCAGTCTCAAACAAACAATGAAACAACTGACACCCGCCATACTGACATACTGACAATTACACTGGCATGGGATATAACACTAGCCTTAGTGACACAAAACCAGCAGCAGCAGAGGTGACCCAACATATAACACAGCATCAATGACATCAGGTAACGCCAATGGCAGCAACAACAATAACAGTCGACTATCACACAAGACCCAATAGCAACACCAACCAAACCAGTAACAACATAGTCAGAATTTCAGCATCCCAACCTGCACGTAGGAGTCACGCTTAGTAATGGTCACACGTAATAAAAAAAATATTTTAAAAACTCAGTAGCTGCATCAATCTTAAACACAGCAGCAGCGATAAGAGAAAATAATATTGACACTCCTGACACTCCTCTCTTATCAGTACCAACAATCCATCAATAAATATTATTATTATTGTTATTAACGTTGCTTAACGTCCAGCCGACTACGCAGAGCCACGTTAGGACGACCCACACTGTCTACAAAACGAAAACTTCATTGCACGTGCGTCAACTGGCCCGAAGATGGGCCCCGCCTACCGGAAC
Organism: Conus canariensis; assembly: GCA_033310375.1. Taxonomy (NCBI): domain Eukaryota; kingdom Metazoa; phylum Mollusca; class Gastropoda; order Neogastropoda; family Conidae; genus Conus; species Conus canariensis. The sequence continues at coordinate 48,401,125 of CM065743.1, read as the reverse complement.
ACAAAATGGGGAGGCGCCGGAAACGAGTCAGCGTCTGCGCATTCATTGAAATCAAGCTCCAATAATTAAATTCTGACCCCACAGCAATGATCGGAAGTAGCAGTATTTGAAAATAGTTGGCGCCACAGGCAATCTCAATCGCTTTCAAAATAAAACCATGGCACCAGCATCCTTAGCCGTGTCTCTACACAACAGTGACAGTGCCAGCACTATGGCCAGCTTAGTGGCAGCAGCCACAGCCATGAATTTGGCAACCATGCCACTTTGCCAACAAATTATCAACATGTCATCACCCCCCCCCCCCCCCCTTCTCTCTTCTATCCACTTCTCCACTAAACTCACCCATCATATACCAATAGTGTGACCACAAAATAATAACCCCCTGACGATTCCCCTTTCACCAAACACAATAACACAAGTAAATTTAAGTATCACTATAGCAACAGCACTAATAATCTACTAACCCCCCTCCCCCAGCCTAGGACAGATTCCCAAAATTAAGAGAAGACTGGAGTTGACATACAACTCGGGTCATAGATAGGGAGGCCTACCCACTGCCATAATGGACTACACCTACAAACTTATATCTTCTTCTTCACAATTAGCCTCTTACGCACACAACAACTAACACATACGACCAGACCCTATTTACAAAAGTCTACAACCCTAGCTCAATGATCAATCACTTCACTTAGAAGACAGCCAAACCTTGCTTCAAACTCACCCGAGAACCTTGAACGAAACAACAACGTAGGGAGGCGCCACACACTGACTACACCCCTACACATAAATTTACATGGCGTCACCAGAATCACACCTTGATCTGAATCGTGACCCACTTTTACATAGAACGGAGACTCCTCTTGGTGGGTCAGGAACAGCCTCCCGAAAACCACACCTCTCAGGTCCGAAAGACCCAACGACAAGAGTCCTGTTCGACACCCCAGCCAGAGACAGAACTGAATTTAGCGCGCCCTGCGCGCTCGCAGGTAAAATGCGGACACTCACTCAACATGACTGCACGTGCACAAGACAAACACACACTGCACGGGACGAAACGCGACGCACAGGTTCTGGGTTTGACATTCGCTCAACCCCGGGTGTTTATTAGACATGTTCCCGGGTGTGTCACGTTCTCCCCCCTTCCACCGCCTCCTTCTCTATCTTTGATGCCACGTCACACAAAACCGAGCTCTGGGTCATGACAGTGTGTAAAGTGTAATCTATGTGGAAAAAACAGGAAGAGAAATTGGGAGTGATGGCTTGGAGGAATGGAGGTGGATGGGTGGAGGTGAGTGAGGTGGGATTAGAAATGGGGCTTTCATGTATGATTTGTTCATGTCACTTTTGATGCATCTGTCTGTTTGTTTTTTTCTTTTTCTTTTCTTTTTTGTTATGTACACACACACACTGTGACTGCACACACACAAACGATCAACGCCTTTCCACAGACATCCGTAACAGCACGCAGATCTCTTCCCTGCGGGGCAGAGCGCTCTTGTTGTTCACATCTTACACCTTTCCCTTGTTCACTCCTCCAAGTTCCCTCTTGGCCATTTTCGTTGGCTTTCGGGCCAAAAGGGAGTGTCCCGGCAGGAGATGAGCACCGAAAAGATTACTCTCACACTCATTATGTGCGCACGCACGCACACACACATACACACGCACTCACGCGGGCGCACACACATACACGCATACACAAGCTCGCGCACACGCACACTCATACATAACCACACACACATACGCACACATGCATACGCACATGCATTAATGCACGTACATGCATGTAAGCACAGCTACCCATGCACCCACTCTCATCACCTTCCACATGCACGCACTCGTGTGCACAAACATGCCCACGCGCACACGCGTGCACAAACTGATGTCAAATTCTAAAAAAAAAAGCACAGATAAAACAAAGCCCATTCAACTACTTGCCTGTTTTATTCTTTATGAAACTCTAGTGACGTTGTGTACAAATTTAAAATAGTTGACGTTCATGCACTATTCTTTCCTCCGTATGGAGTAGCTCTTGAAAATGATGCTCACTTTTCCCTCGCTTGCCGTAGATCGTCAGAGGGAATCTGGTCTTTTTCCCCAGTTTCATTTTTTCTTCACCTCTCTTTTTCTTTTTCTCTTTTCTTTTTTGTGTTTACTTGTCTTTTCCGTTCTATATGAGGGTGAGATTGTGAATGTATAAAGGGTCGTCATCTTTTCTTTGGATATTCCACTTCATGTCAACAGAATATTAGGTGTCAAAAGTCTGTTGTGAGGCATATCTCAATTGTTCAATGTTTCCACTTCATGTCAAAAGAATCTCGTGTGTCAAACGTCTGTTGTGAGGCATACCTCAATTGTTCAATGTTGTTTTCTACAGTACTGTGTACTATGTTCACAATCCGGTTCCACGATTGTATTTCTTTTAGTGTTATACATTCTACATAATTAAGATATAACCAATGTCAAGCAATGGAGACTTTAACTATTGCTTCTCTAAATTGTCAGGGATTGGGTGATATGAAAAACAGAAAGGATGTCTTTCATTACCTGAAGCAGAAAAAATTTCCATGTATTGTTTGCAAGACACTCATTTTAGTAACAAATTAGAAAAATATGTAAACTCAGAATGGGGGTATAAATGTGTGTTTGCTTCTTATAAACCAAATTCAAGAGGAGTTGCTGATTTCTTTTCAAATGACTTCGAATTTGAGGTAAGTAAAGTTTATCCTGATAAAAATGGAAATTTCATACTGGTACTATTTATTGCTTTTGAGAAAGATTTCCTTTCGGTGAATGTTTACGGGTCTAACAAGGATGAACCAACACTTAAGGAAATCATAAAAAGTGACAAGAATAATAATATGATTGCAGTTGACGATTGGAATATCGCAGTAAAAGATTGTGATAACTATGTACTTGATAACAATCCAAGAGCCAGAAGAATGCTAGAGAATATGACAGAAGAACTAGGATTGACAGACGTCTGGCGAGAAAGCAACCCAGAATGTAGGCATTACACTTGGCAAAAGCCAACCCCACTGAAGCAAAGCAGACTGGACTTTTTCTTACTATCAGATTATCTATATTGGCATTTTGATAGTGCTGATATTGTCCCAGAATACTGTTCTGACCACTCAATAGTTACACTGCATCTGAAATTCGGTAAAAATGAAAAGAATCATACTTTTTGGAAATACAACTCTTCATTGCTTAAGGACAAAGAATACATTGATGAAATTAATAAAGAAAATATGAATGTGACAATAGAGTACTCAGCAGATGTCTTCAGTTGTGAAACAATAAATGAAATAGGTACAGCTAAGGTTCAACTAAAAATCCCAGACAAACTGTTTTTTGATGTCTTACTTATGAAAATAAGAGGTAAAACTGTTTCATATGCCACAATGAAAAAGAGGGAAAATACAGAACCAGAAAATAAACTAATGAAAGAAATTCAAACCTGGAAAAGACGGATCATAAAACAGAACATGAAATGAAAATGTTACTTGAGAAAAATCTAGAGCTCAGAGCAATTAGAAACACAAAGCTGGAAGGTGTACAAGTAAGATCAAAAGCCAGATGGGTTCCTAATGGTGAAACAATTTCAAAATGTTTCTGTAGGCTTGAGAAAAGAAATACATTAGCAAACAAATGACAAAACTGACAGATAAAGATAATGAGATAATAGATGTTCCAATCGAAATGTTAAATGAAGTGAAGACATTTTATGAAAACCTGTATAAGAGAAGGAATGTAGAAAACTGTGCAGTAGAAAGTTTAGTCGATAAGATTCTAAAACTATCATAAGAACAAAAAGCGATGTTAGACGGTGTGATAACCATTGAGGAAGCAAGTCAAGCTTTAAAGTGTATGAAAAATGGCAAAAGTCGAGGCACTGATGGATTCACTGTAGAATTCTTTAAATTCTTATGGAAAGAGCTAGGTCCATTTGTTGTCAGGTCACTTGACGAAGCATTTAAACATGGGGAACTCTCATCAACACAGAAAGAACGCCTAATTGTTTGTATCCCCAAAGGTGAAAAAACCTAAGGAATTTATTTAAAAACTGGTGACCGATATCTCTTCTCAATGTGATATACCAAATAGGATCTTCATGTATTTCCAACAGAATTAAGAACATTTTACCAACACTTACAAATGAACATCAGACTGGATTCATAACTAACAGATGCATAGGAGACAATTTTAGATTAATATATGATAAACTATCTAAAATTTATAAAATCATCCTAGCTTATTACACGGTATTGATTTTGAAAAGCCTTCAATTTCGTGGATTGGAGTTTCATGTATATGGATTTAGAGATGGTGTTTGCCGCTGGATTAAAACATTTTACACAGACATCAAATCAGCTGTAATTGTAAATGGTCAGATTGCACAATGGTTCAAAATTGAAAGAGGTTGGGCAGGGAGACCCTATTTCTCTATATTTGTTCATTCTTTGTGCAGAAGTTTTAGCTATCATGATCAGAGAAGACGAATCTATAAAAGGAATCAAGATAAATAGCATTGAACACAAAATTTTGCAGATGATACACAATTAATGAGGGTGACGAAGAATTGTTTAATTGTTCCATATTCATCCTTGACAGATTCAGCAAGGTGTTTGGTCTGTTTATGAATTTTGACAAAACACTGGCAGTTTGGCTTGGAAATAAGAAAAGATAAAAAAAAGGATATACTGCCCCCATATGAAAATGATATAGAATCCCCCTAAGTTCAAAATCTTGGGAATTTGGTTTACTCAGGATTTAAAGAATTGTGAAACCATAAACCATGATGAAAAATTCGCAGAAGCGAAAGTGTTATTTAATATCTCTACACAACGAACCATTACTCCAGTTGGGAGAGTAGCCTTCTTAAAATCTCTAATTCTATCGAAATTTATACATCTCTGGAGCTTGTTGCCAGATCCACCTGACAACTTCATACAAAAACTCCCAAAACTATGCTTCAGTTTGTTTGGAATGGACAATGCGGACAACATTAGTAGAAAAATGACAAGAAAAAGAGTGCAACAAGGTGGTCTGAACATACCTGCTATTAGAAAGATATATATATATGCCCTTAAACTTTCATGGCTCAGAAAAATGTAAAACAACGAATCGTAAATGGATAAATATTGCACTCGAAATGTATCCTTTTCTAAGAAACTTGGAATGTTATGGATCAACGTACGCTTTAAATCATACTTTTCGAACATATAAAACTTTTTGCCTCAGTATAAATGCCAAAACGTCTTTGTGAGCTACTCGAACTGATCTTTTATATAAAAATGTAACAGTAGGAAACGCTGCTATTAGGAAAAATAGGATAATAGAGAAAGGGATATACCCCATCAGGCATCTTCTGAAAGATAATGATTTTTCAAGCATGAAGAATTTATAGCCACAACACATTTACCAGTAAATTTTATTACGTACAATGGCTGGATTTCTTCAATAAAAACATACATTAAAAATGTGGAATTCAGATAAATGTTGATACTTATTTACTCAAGGTAAGCCTAACGCATTAAAAATCATAACTAATACAAATAAAGGTGCAAAAGGATATTGTGAGTACTACACATTTGACAATGATAAACCTAAGTGCTGTTCAAAGTGGTCAGCGACAATGAATTCCAACATTTCCTGAAGAAAGGTGTTTGTTTGTTTGTTTTTTAATCAATAAAATCAGAGATGTGAAACTTAAGTGACTACAAATAAGAATTACCCATCGAATTATTGCGACTAATATTGTTTTGAATGCAATGGGTGTAAGTGATACGGTTCAATGTTCATTTTGTAATGAAGAATGAGATGCCATTCAACATTTTTTTTTTTTTTTTTTTTTTTTTATGGGGCTGCAAATATATACAGGTTTTCTGGAAATCTGTCGAACGTTTATTGCAAGAAAAATGTGAACACACTCACAAAAAAGGATTTCATGTAAACTGGCAATTTTTGGTGTGGATAAAAACTTCAAAATAGATTCTGCCTTAGAGTCCATAATAGTGTTTGCAAAGATGTATATGTATATCGATGTAGAATAGAAAAAACATGTTCCGATTCATTTTCTTTCCTACGACAACTTGGTATTAGATACAAGATTGAAGAACATGTCGCTGAAATTAACTATAACTTAGTAGAGTTCAATCATAATTGGTATCCATATAGATCAATTGTCCATCACATGAACGGACTATAGTTTACAGGGTTTTTTTGTTCTCCCAAACTTACAAATTATGGCCTTGTGATGTTAAATTCCGTTGACTGGTTAATGCCTCACAGTGAAGATTATTTAGATATGATGGAAAGACTAAGGAGAAGAAAGTAAGTTGTCATGATTTTTGTTGTTCTTGTTTTTTGTTTTTTTGTTTGTTTGTTTGTTTTTTGTTTTTTGTCACCCCTCCAAAGTTAAATAGTATAACAGTTCAAAAAAGAAGGAAAAAGAAAACAAAGGAAAAAAAAAGCATCCTTGTACACATGAAAGAAAAAAAATCAACTTAGTTAAAAGCTGTATTTTACTCAATATGTTTTTTTTTCCTTTGATGCTTAATTCAGATTCTTTTTTGTTTGTTTGTTTGTTGTTTTTTTTCTCTCTTTCCGTTTTGTTTTGTTTAACAAATTTTTATGAGATAGGCTTACAGAAATGCTGCTGATGTATCGATTTTGCGCACTGTCCTCTTTCTGCGCACCTGTAAGCTCCTATTTTCTAAATAAATTTATCACAAAAAAAAGAAAGAAAATGTGATGTGAGTATTGTTTGATGAATGGTCTTTTTCTTCCTTTTCTAGTTATTAGTATTGTTCAACTGCTTTCTGTGTGTACGCTTCTTTTTGACTCGCATTTCTATTGTTGGCAGAGTTTGGCAACACTAAGTGGAAATTGCGCATGCCCTCCCTTGGCATAAGGGTTGTTTAACTATTGTCAATAAAGCATTGTCATTGTCTCTCTCTCTCTCTCTCTCTCTCTCTCTCTCTCTCTCTCTCTCTCTCTCTCTCTCACACACACACACACACACACACACACACACACACACACACACACCGCACACACTTACACACACACGCACGCATGCACGCGCTTATGCTTGCACACACGCACTTACGCTCGTAGACAAGCACGTGCACACACAAAACACACACACACACACACACACCACACACACACACACACACACACACACACACACACACATATGCGCGCGCGCACACACACACACACACACACACACATATGCACGCACGCACACACACACACACACACACACACACACACACACACACACACACACACACACACACACACACACTGGAGAGAGAGATATCCATGCTAGGTTAAGAATTTCTGATATAATTCAGTGCCCATGAAATGTAATATTTTATGTCGACAAAATTATGTGTCGGAATGTCGATGAAACTTGAACCTTTCCATTCAGTAAATGTGTCCCCACTTTGTACGGAACCAACACAATTGATCAGTACACAATTATATTATCTTTGTTCAGAAATTTCGTTGTCATTATCTAATATGAGAACTCACCATCAAACATCATACCCCAAGTGACTGCAATCAAAATTATTAATGCAAAACACAATTAGATTTCATCAAATTTTAATCATTGAAGAGCAAGCCTCCCTTTCCTTTCTGTGATATATGGCATGCACGCAAAAGTACACATGAAACGCGCAGGAGGCTTACAGGTTTTAGGTGTTACGGCACAGGCTGGAATGTCTGTACATAAAGCAGCAAACAAATAGAAATTAGCGAAGAGACTGGAATGTTTATACATAAGGTAGAAGACACAGATTAGCACAGATTGAAATCTGTGTACATAAAGCAGCAAGCAAACAGAAAGTAGGGCAGAGATTGCAATGTTTGCACATACAGCAGCAAAAGAAACAGAAAGTATAGCAGAGATAGGAAAGTTTTACACAAAGTAGCAAACAAAGAAAAAGCTATGGCGGATATATGAATGATTGTACATGAAGAAGCAAATAGAAAGTATGGCAGAGACTGACATATGTGTACATAAAGTAGCAAACGAATAGAAAGTATGGAAGACACTGACACGTTTGTATATAAAATAGCAAACAAATAGAAAGTATCGAAGTGATCAGAATGTTTGTACATAATGTAGCCAACAAGTAGTACGCCAGAAATTGGTATGCTATTATATGAAATAGCTTACAAATATAAAGTATGGCACAGATTGAATGTTTGTACATAAAGTAGCAAACAAAGAGAAAGTATGGCAAAGATTGATATGTTTGTACATAAAGCAGCAAACAAATAGAAAGTAGGACAGACCTTGGAATTTTTTTTCTTTTTTTCACATTTTTATTTGCTTTTATTGTTGTTCAACATGCAAAAAGAAAAACACACACAAAAGCCAAACAAACAAAACGTAACAGCAGTAGTCATAACTAGAAGTTAGATATAAAGCAAGCAAAAACAAAAACAAAACAAAATCGAACAAAAAAAAGCCAAACCACACACACTTATGGGAAAAAATAGGAGAGTGTTTCAGCATAGCATCGTTTATGTATACAAGCATGGTTACTTACTGACAAACATAAGACAATGCTTTAAGAAATATACATAAACCTGTATACATCATGTTATTCTAATACTACTACCCAAAAGAGATGTATACTAGTGTTTGATGAAAAAAGGGGGGAAAAAATCATGTATATATTGCAAGATAAATCAATAGCATACACAAATAGTATGGGAAAGACAGACGGATAGATAGACAGACAGACAGACAGACGAACAGAAAAGCAAAGAAACAAGAAAACAGAATGGGTTGGGTCACAGTAAGTGAAGATAATATATGTTATTATCATAAGGTACATTATCTCTCGAGTACCAATATACAGAAATATTTCAGGAGCAAACAAGGGCCACACAGAATATCCTCAGCAAAAGATCAACACAAAAAAAGGGACATTAATTAGTCTGGTAATTGTTGGTTATATTAAGCATTATGAGCATTTATATATTAATGCAGAAAAGACATGTTCCAGAGACGGTAACTAAAGCAACTACGTATTAAAAATCAGATTCATATGCAAGCCATCTGGCATGAAAATCCATGTGGTTCATGGTTAAGGTTGAGTTATATTTTTCAATTCTATGTCTGTAGTTCAAAATTGTCAAGAAAACTGCTACTTGTGGAAGACTGCCTTCTAACTTACACTTATATAGGTAACGTTTTGCTAGAAGAATAATGAAGTAAAAAAATGTAGTCACTTGCGATTGTTATATCGAAACCTATAAGTATGGGAGACTCTGCTTGGCATAACTGTGTGCGTGTGTGCTCGCTAGGGTGGCTCAGAGCGTAATGATCATCTTTCATAATGCATGTTTTTCAGGGTGTCTTCAATTTTTCCACCCAAAAAACGGGGTATACATTTGCTAACGGCAGTCATTTCTATCTTGCACTTCCCCGCTTGTCACATCGTGTAAACCCTGTCATTCGCTGAAATAGAAATAGCACCCTTAAAGCAAGAAAGAGTACGAGCATTGAACAAGAGTAAACGGAAAAGAGTAGAATGAGACTAAATACGAAAAATGGGATGAGGATGAAATGGAAAAATGGAATAAGGGTGAAGAGTAAAATGGAATGCGGAGGAAGGAGGGGAGGGGGGAGGGGGGGGGCAATGATGGTGCGGAAGGAGAGACACAAGAAGGAGTGTGAAAGGGGAAAACATGAATGCAAGTGAAAGCGCAAACTGGAATGACAGTAAAAGAGAAAAACGGAATGACGACCAAAGGGGAAAATGCCACGAGGGTTGCAAAGAATGAGAATGAAGGGAGAAATTGAAAAGACTGAAAGAAGAAAATGGAATGAGGGTGAGAAAAAAAGGAATTAGAGCTACAGGAGCAACAGGTGGAATCAAGGTGAGTTCTCTACAGAGGTCCAGGCCCCAGGATGTTCATCTCACCGTCTTCCATGGCTCTCTTAAACGCTTTGGTCCCTCGCAGAGAGAGAAAAGAGAGAGAGAGAGAGAGAGAGAGAGAGAGAGAGAGAGAGAGAGAAGAGAGAGAGGCAGAGACAGATAAACACAAAGAGAGAGAGAGAGAGAGAGAAAAGGGGGGGGTGGAGACAATGAGAGACAGACAGATAGAGAGAGACAGAGACAGAGAGAGAGAGAGCGAGAGAGGAGAGAGAGAGAGAGAGAGAGAGAGAGAGAGAGAGAGAGAGAGAGATCAACAAGCGTAGTAAAATGGCAAGGGAGGAAGAGGGCATGGGTGTGGAGTTGGGGGTAATCGAGAGGAAGGTGGAAGCGAAGAACATTGTGCTGGGTAATGTACGGATGGAGGCTAATTTCAAACCCCAGCCATCAGTCCTGCTCCACATGACTAAACCCATGAAATCCGAGCGTCCAGCCACGTGTCTGTGGGAGACGCGTTAAAAGGACGCGTTCAGTGTTGTTCACATCCAGTGTTTGCAGTAGTCAGGACAGGAAAGAGACGAGAAAATGTACAGCAAGGTTAGCATCTGACAGGAGAGCAGGACTGATGTCAGTATAACTAGAACGGGTGAGATCAGATCTCTGTCTCTGACACTGCCCGTCTGTGTGTGTGTGTGTGTGTGTGTGTGTGTGTGTGTGTGTGTGTGTGTGTGTGTGTCCCTCTCTCTCTCTCTCTCTCTCTCTCTCTCTCTCTCTCTCTCTCACACACACACACACACACACACACACATATATTTTAAATATATATATATATATTATCACACACACACACACACACACGCACGCACGCACGCACGCACGCACGCACGCACACGCACACACACATACATATCAATTACTTTAATGCATCAACTTGTCAAATCAACAACAATGCACAGTAGTCCAGATTGCAGGCGCATCGATAAAAGTTATCTTTCACATACTCTCTCTCTCTCTCTCTCTCTCTCTCTCTCTCTCTCTCTCTCTCTCTCTGTCCCCACGTCCTTCTTTCTCTCTCCGGCTGGCTCCAATTCTTTGTCTGTCAGTGCTTTAGTCAGCTTTGTATGTCTAATACTATTTAAAACACAGTTTGAAAGTCAACATCTGTCAGTGTCAAGGCTGGTTCATGAGGTGATTCCGCCTTGACCAAACACGCCTAGACCCAATCATGACAGACATGCTCAAGTATTTTGCGAGTTGTTTACATTTGGTTATGGGCAGTCCTAACATTGAAAGTCCTGAAACCACTCTTTTATGAACCATGCCTAGTGAACCTATTACTAGAACAACCACTTTCGTGCTAAATCAAGCACCACTAAGAGCATAGCAAAGAGGCAAGTACTTTTTGAAATTTGCTCTCATAGCATGTTTGTATGAATGTGTCAAATGGGGTTGAAACCTCGATGACGAATGCCACCGAGTTTCGATGGTCGATGAAGCATAGATCAGGTTTCAGCCTTGGTAGATCTTCAACACCGTTTATATAGATAGGCCTATTTTGAAAAACATCCACAAAATCCGTCACAATGCATTTCTGTAACTCCTTTCTGATGATTTCAACGCATCTGTCGTGTCTTTGTGTGTAGAGGCCCCTCAGTCGACGACATCCATTCAAGGCATGGGAATTTGTGTCAGAACGAAACCCGCACAAAGCACACTCTCTCCGGTAAGTATCAGGATAGTAGATGTTCTTCACTGCATTGGTCTCCAGCAGCTGTAGACGTCCCTTGCTGATGAACCTGGTTATTTGGTCGTTGACGTTGGTGTTGGTGAGGTGTCCTATGGAGTGGGTCACTGCCGTATCCGGAATTGCATCCCTGGTGATTCTCCCTTGTTGTTGCAGCTGCCGAAAATGGTGTGTATCTTTGTCCATTTGCATTCTCTTGATTGCGCTGTACAATTGTTTAGAATTACTGTAGCGAATTTGAACTATCCCATCATCAGAAGCTGGGAGTACTACTCCGAAACTGTCGCTGTTTTCATCGAATTCCAGCCTAAGATCCAGCCGCACACACAACTCATGGAGCTCAACGAAGGAAAAACGTGACCAGTTGACCTTGCTGCATTTCCTTAACTTCCCTTCGGGGTCTGTGGCATATCCTCCAAAATTGTTGTCGTCTGGATCTGCATGAGGCACTTTTCTCTTTTCCATGTGGAGATGGAAACTGTTGCGCGCTACCATTCTGACATGTTGGTCATCACATACATACATACATACATACATACATACATACATACATACATACATACATACATACATTCATACATACATACATACACACACGCGCGTAAATATGCAGAGTAACAGATTAAGATTTATTTCGGATTCCTTGACTCTGTGGAACTTTTCTGTGGAACTTTTCTGTAATTAACTTGCTGACAGATCTGCAAAACAATTAGGTGCTGAAACTGAAACGTGTCCACAGCTAATCAGATCGGTAAGTCCAAAACAAGACGGAAGTTAAACATCGTGTCAAACACTAGCTCTAGCACAGAAGAGAACTGATGAGGAGACTCTAAAGGATATCTAACATGCTCAATACGACCAACTCTTACATATTATTACAGCGCACGCGGATATCAATATCCGCAGCTTACTCACATCACCAGACGTGGAGAAAGTCCCAAACCGGATGCTTCGCATTGTTACTGGCGCCAGGAAATCTGCGCTAACAGCGAGAATGCAAGCAACAAGAGGCTTTTACTCCTTGAAATGAGAAGACCCCAAAACAATGATAAAAATCTACAAAATCAAGGTCTTCCAAACACACGTCTGATGAAGAGAAAAAGAATCGAAAAGGGAAAACATCAGAAAGACTGAAACGATCTAGTTTTGTTTTTCAAACAGTCCTACAAAGAAAAAAGTAAACACGCCTCAAAACGCAGGTTATCACTTCAGAAAGTGACACCCACCCCACCCGGTCGCCCTTCTTGAGGTAAACTAAGGTGGACACTACCTCTGTCAGTGACACCCACCCCACCCGGTCGCCCTTCTTGAGGTAAACTAAGGTGGACACTACCTCTGTCAGTGACACCCACCCCACCCGGTCGCCCTTCTTGAGGTAAACTAAGGTGGACACTACCTCTGTCAGTGACACCCACCCCACCCGGTCGCCCTTCTTGAGGTAAACTAAGGTGGACACTACCTCTGTCAGTGACACCCACCCCACCCGGTCGCCCTTCTTGAGGTAAACTAAGGTGGACACTACCTCTGTCAGTGACACCCACCCCACCCGGTCGCCCTTCTTGAGGTAAACTAAGGTGGACACTACCTCTGTCAGTGACACCCACCCCACCCGGTCGCCCTTCTTGAGGTAAACTAAGGTGGACACTACCTCTGTCAGTGACACCCACCCCACCCGGTCGCCCTTCTTGAGGTAAACTAAGGTGGACACTACCTCTGTCAGTGACACCCACCCCACCCGGTCGCCCTTCTTGTGGTGACATAAGGTGGACACTACCTCTGTCAGTGACACCCACCCACCCCGGTCACCCTTCTTGTGTGACATAAGGTGGACACTACCTCTGTCAGTGACACCCACCCCACCCCGGTGGGCCTTCTTGTGGTACAATAAAGTGGACACTACCTCAGTCAGTGACACCCACCCCACCCCGGTGGGCCTTCTTGTGGTTACATAAGGTGGACACTACCGCTGTCAATGTCTCAATAATCCATCGGATCACCCAGGGCAAACAACTCGATCAATATGTCAGACGTTTACCAAAGCTTCGATTTGCCACATCAGAACAATCAGAAAGACTCCTTTTCCATTGAGAAGCTTCAGAAGTCCCGGGGAACGAATCACAACAGTACTAGCTTTTCTTTCTTTTGGAATCAGCGAGCTGGTTGCTTGATCACTGAGAAGAGAAGAAAACGAAGAAGAAGAAGAACAAGAAGAAGAAGAAGACGAAGAAGAAGAAGATGAAGAAGAAGATGATGATGATGAAGAAGAAGAAAAAGACGAAGACAAAGAAGACGAAGAAGAAGACGACGAAGAAGAAGAAGAAGAAAAAGAAGAAGAAGAAGAAAAAAGAAGAAGAAGAAGAA
>CM065743.1:48379612-48382112 GCA_033310375.1 Conus canariensis | reverse complement strand
CCCCATTGGGGCCCTGGGGGGAGACCCCCCCCCCCCCCCTCGTTTCCACACCGTTCCCTCCTCGTTGACTGCCAGCGCGAAGCCGTCTCCTGCAGAGATGTGCTTCACCTTCCCTATGGCTCCCCTGTTGGGTACCTGTGCCCAGGGCCAGAGCACATTGGTGATGGTCAGTGCTGCTGCTGTTCATTTTGTTCCCTTAGTATGGGCGACGCATTCGAATCTGGATCACGTGCAAACAGCGTGCGCATACACATTGACACGGAGGCGCGCGCACGCGCGTGCGCTCACAACACACACACACACACACACACACACACACACACCACATTCACACACACTGTCACGCACGGACATTCAAGGGACATAATTGCGCATATTGTAAGGCGGAGTTATTGCAGCGGTCAGTTCTTTCTTTTTCCCGTGTCGATATTTGGGAGTTACGATGCGTGTTTTATTATTTTGTGTGTGTTTTGGTCGAGTCATTGTTGGTAGGTGATCGACCAAAGAGGGTGAAGTTTGTGCCTATGTTTGGCTGTATCCATTCTTGTGATTTTGTGGTCTGTTGCCTTGGTGATTTATGGGTGATTGGTTGACCAACTATTGAAGATTGGTGCTTGTATATGGTTGTGTCCACATTTGGTCTTGTGTACAAGCTGTTGGTGGTTAGCGATTGATGATTGGAGGGATCTATAATCTAGAGTCTGTGCCGATACACAGTTGTTCCCATATTGGGAAGTGTGGTCTCGTCACCCTAGGTGACTTATTGCTGATTGGTTTCTGGCAGGTTGGTGTTTCGAGTCTGTGTACGACTGCCTCTGTCTATGCCCCTATCTGGAGTTTTGTCGTGCCGTTCCCTGGGCAACCTATTGATGATTGGTCGAAGTCAGGGTGTGGCCTTGTCAGTTTCCTGATGTCTGTCAACTCTAGTGTCGTCTGTTTTTTGACTGTCTGATTCAGTTGTTTGCGACTCCTGGCTCGAGACGGAGGTCTTCTGATCCAGCGTTCGGTGAGGCGGTTTTGCCACTTTGTTTAGTGGGCTGCCAGGAAACCCATCGGTGTGTCCTTGTGACAGCTCAGGATTCCTAGAAGAAGTTATCGGTGTGTCGGTGTCTGCCACCAGTGTCCACGCCTTCAAGGGAGCGAAGGTTTTCCCGGTCTGGAGCTGCTCTGGCGGGTGTTTGTCCTGTATTGTCTTCGTTGGTCATCGTAACTCCAGGTGAGAAGTGTAGGGCAGGTTGTTCATTGAAGAAGGGAGTTGGAGGTAGATGATTCTGGATCGAAACGCGTCGTTTGTACATAGGCGAAATGTGAGAAGCGCGATTCAGTTTAGTATGAAAAACAGAGGATCTACGGGGCCGTACATCGCGCCGGCTTGTAGACAAGGGGGGAAGGAGTGAGAGGGAGGTGTCATATGCTTGACGCGCACTACTGTTTCGGGCGAGAGGCTACCGTCATGCGCGCGCGCGCGCGCCGAATGTCGGTATGTGCGGCGGTTGTTGTTTTCATTGCATTGTGTTTCCGTCGTTTGTTGAAAAGGAATTTAAAATAAATAAATAAATAAATAAAATGTGTTGTTTTAGATTCCGATAATTATCGAGTTAAACCATAAGTTCGTATATATGAAAACTGATGAGGAGGATTATAATAGGTTTTTGTTTATTCTTATTTTTCTTTTGATTGGAGAAGAAAATTATTTCGTATGCCCCTCTTCATATAAAGGATGGCTGTTGCGCTGAAGCGATAATGGGAGGGGGGATGGTGGTGTGCTTTGATCTCGAGTAGGGGGGAGAGGGAGTGTGAAGGTGGTTATTGTAGTTGGAAAGAAAATGGTATATGGTTGTTTGTGTGAAGTTGGTGAATTATATGACATTGGTGGTTTGAATTGATGAATATTTGAGGTGTTATGCATTGATATATTTAATGCATTATGTTTTCTTTTTGTGATTATGATTGGAAGTTGGAATAGGTAGTTTTTAAATTTGTTGTATTATTCTTTAGTTAGTGCAGTAATTTGGTTGCAAGTTGAAATTGATTAGGCGTATGCCTGGTCACGTACAGCCCAGCAGGGGGGGGGGGGGGGGGGGGGGGCGTCCTGTCGCTCTGATTTTGTTAGTATGCCTGGGTCTTCGTCACTGCTATATCTGATAGATATCAGTCACCACTATATCTGATAGATATCAGTCACTACTATATTTGATAGATATCAGTCACTAATATATCTGATATATATCAGTCACCACTACATCTGATTGATATCAGTCACTTATGTATCTGATAGATATGTCACTACTATATCTGATAGATATCAGTCACTACTATATCTGATAGATATCAGTCACTAATATATCTGACAGATATCAGTCACTACTTTATCTGATAGACATCAGTCACTACTATATCAGATATATATCAGTCACTACTATATCTGATAGATATCAGCCACTACTACATCTGATAGATATCAGTCACTACTATATCTGACAGATGTCAGTCACTAAGA
>CM065743.1:48357112-48374612 GCA_033310375.1 Conus canariensis | reverse complement strand
TTTTTGTAGATTTTGCAAAACGTTTGACGCTATAAACCACTACAAAGTATCAAATACGACCTTAATTTTCTTTATCTCGTTTCTCAATGATCGTCAACAGCTTGTTGAAATTAACTCCAAAAGGTCCAAATTACTCCCTTTAAAATTTGGTGTCCCTCAGGGGTCAATATGTGGGCCCCTGCTCTTCTCTATTTATATAAATGACTTACCATTGTTTATAGAATGTTGTTGCGAAATATTGCTACCTAGAATTAGACCAAGTCTCCCAACAGAATAAAATACACTACTCACTCGTTGCTTTCGACAGCCATCCGGCCATCTTCCTCAGCGATGCTGTTGCTAACTGAGTAAACTCGATTCAGATCACGCGACCATACCCAGGTCCCGGTCCCCAGTTGAGGTGGGGGTTGGTGGCTGCGATGTAGATGGCCTCCTTGACCCCTCGTTGGGGTTGCGAAATGTTTGCTGATGATACCTCATTACAATCTCATAGCAGTAACCCTACTGAACTGGTAAGTAACCTGCAGAAAAATATCAACAAGCTAATTACATAGACAGAAATTAATCATATGTCCCCCAATGCCAGTAAAACCAAACGCATGTATGTCACAACACGTCAAAAACGACAGAAAATTAAATCTTCATTCGTGCCATTACATGCCCAAGAACAAAAGATTGTAGAGATTATATCGCACAAAGTTTTAGGTGTTATCATTGACAACGGTTTATCTTGGTCTTACCACATTGTGGATCTTCGAAAGCGTATTTCTAGGAGAATATATCAACTTTCAAAAATAACAAAATTCTAAATCTTCATTCCAGAAACAAATTTCATGAGCACATCCTTTCTCTTATCAATTATGCATCCACGTAATGGGATAATGCCAGTGAAACTTATCTGAAACTAGTAAGTCGTCTGCATAAAAGGCCACTAAATTAATTCACCTGAAATCCAATACCCTGATAAAGAGTGATTCACAAAACTTTAAATATTCTTCCATTTAAAGACAGACTCTACTTCAACAAATGCTTGTGCATGTACAATGTAATGAATGGATCAGCCCCGAAGATAATCGTTGAAAGTTTTGTCATCAATAGTAATAGACATACACATAAACTGTTTCTTCTCTTCCCAGACCTCAAAGTAATCTTTACAAATCAAGTTTTCTGTATTCTGGAGGGACCGCATGGAATAATTTGCCTTCCTCCTTAAACCCATGTCCCTCAAAACAGACATTTAAAAAAGCACCAAAGATGCATCTAATAGAAACTCTGCGCATCAGTTGAAGTCATTTCCATCAATACGATCCCCTTATCCCCATCTCTCTCTGTCTGTCTGTCTCTGTCTCTGTCTGTCTCTGTCTCTGTCTCTCTCTCTCTCTCTCTCTCTCTCTCTCTCTCTGCTTGAACTTGATGTCCCAACAATAGTTTCATTATTGTTTCATATTTGATATGAGAGTTACGTGTTTGCATGACAGAAATTGTATGCTTTAAAAAAATTTTTTTTTTTTTTTTTAGTTTGTGGTTATATGTTGTAATAGTTTCTTTCTTGTTTATGAGGGCAGGATGTAAAAAAAAGCTGCAAAGCTTATTCTTTAACCCTCAATAAAGATAATTTTGACTAGACTTGACTTCACACACACACACACACACACACACACACACACACACACACACACACACATACACACACACTATAAGAAGAACTCACCCATTCACAGGAAACTCAACAAACATACTACGGTATTGCACACCAGCCTTTTTTCGGGGATAGCATTCTTCTTAAAACTGAAAAGGCAGAGGAGTCAAATTACCACTTTCCGCGGTCACTGTGGAGAAACAATCAGGTTTCGAAATATCGGTATCTGACCAGGAGTTATATGCTAGTGAGTTTCCTCCCCATTGGAGATTGTCTCCCCCTTGGAGACTATAAGCTTGCTGAAGGCTCATTTTGAGAAGCATTTATTTTATTTTTTTCCCCATTCACCCACTCAAGCACATACTGTTAGTTAGGCAGAATTATCTACCACTGCAGATATGAATGCTCATCTCCCCCTATTTCCTCAATCTAAGACATAAGAGCAAGCTTTGTTTATAATTCAATATATATATAATATATATATATATATAGTGCGATATATTCTGAGAAATATATATATATATATATATATATATATATATAAATATTCTGAGAAATCGGCGAAAGTGGTGGCAGTTGCTGAAAATCCGTCAGACACTGCCAGAAGACTCCTCTATTCTTTTAATGTCACAAGTCCTGAGGACGGTCTATGACCGAAACGTTGTAGATTTTTTTTTCTATTCTAAAACCTTCTGAGTATGGTGAAAGACATTGTGCATTGTTCACAGAAGATCTGCGGTCACAAATCCGTTTTGTTTTCCCTGGTGAGGCATCCTACGCCCACTCTGGCGCACTGTTGTTCTTCCGGGTTGGCCTCGTCCACCAGTTTCGTCTCGGGTCGTGCTCCGACCGTAATCTGGTCAGCTCAAGCTGGTCAGCTGAAACTGCCTCCGAGGCTAAGGTGTACTCATGGTGGGTCGATAGCGAAAGAACATAGGAGGGGCATATGCGTTCAAGGGGAATCGAAAAAAAAAAACACAAGAAAAAAAAACCATGAGACTGGAGGCCACTTCTTAGAAGTAGTTACTTATTAATGCGTATAAAAGAAAGTTAATTGCTGATATATTTAATATTTCAATTTCATTTTCAATTGATTTGGATTTTGCGCCGAATGTGAGAACATACGTGGTTTCTCGTTCTTTGTTTTCACTGTCCTTAATGTTATTTGTTTTAGCCTGAAGAAGACCCAAGTGGTCAAAATGTATTGTGTTTTGTCCTGTACTCTGTCTGTGTCTTTTGCGGTAGCTGAGCCCTCTCTCGTTCTAAATTTTGCTTCATTTTCCACCCTCAGCCACTCCACTCCTATTTTAATTCTTACGCTTTTCAACAGGAAATGAAACGGACTGAGTGACCGGCAGAGAGATCCAAGAGTTTAATGAACGATGACATATCGATGAATAATCTAACGAAGCACTCGCTCACACACGCAGTCAGACCACCTCCCCCAGGTCAAGTAACTCTAGACAGAGCGGAGGGCGGGACGCTCTGGTGTCTGAGATCTCGTACAGACTGGCCGACGAGCAGGAAGGGGGCCTCAAAAATAAGGATTATGCTGCAACGCATGTGAATGATGACAATACAGGGTTTTAGAACCATCGAACATAAACATAAAGTGCATATTATGGAAAAGAGAAAGAAAACTAGGAATTGAACCAAACCTAGAATTCATGATAATCTAATATTCAGTTTTATATAAAGTATACAAACACATAAACAACGAGCACTAGCCTCTTTTTATTTTAACACAAACGAACGCGCGTAGTCCTACACTCTAAAAGGAAAGCACTAAAACCTACAAGTCGAAAAATTGAAGTGGAATTGTCCTCAGAGATGAAAGGACTTCTGTCTACAAGGTAAGAATTAACAACCTACGGTCATGTGACCAAACACATAAATAAACGGGCGAGGACGCAAACATGCTTTACAACGTTGTAGAGATAAAATATTGCGAACGCAACGCATCAATTACGGAGAAAAGGAAACCTGAAACGATTTGAATGCGCAAATTATTAGTACACGAAAATAAATAAATGCCAGTTTTATTAAGCCGCTGACACGGGTTCAAATCTACCCACTTTTTTGTTTGTTTTTCAAACTCAACTCAGCAGCTGCTGAATGGACGGGGAGATCGTGGTCAAGGCTGAGGTCACCATGCATAAACTGACCTTCACTTGGAGCGAGCGGGATTGCTTGTAATCAAGCGCACTCAACACATGGGTTGGAGAGGGGGGGGGGGGGGGTGTGAAAGAGGATTGCTATTCACAATGACATGTAATTTGTGAGCGTGATTAGCAGACGAGAAGGAACCAGTATGCGCTGTTCCCGTGACCGTTGGAAAGGAATGGTTCCTCAGTCTCTGCTTACAGACAGTGCACAGCGGTGGTGCAGAATGCCCGCAGACAGTCAAAACCCATGACGGTGTATGGAATCTACATGTTTGAGGTAGGATGATCTTGAATAGCCTTACTCATGGCACTTACATTGTGTCATATATCAACATTTTACAGCACAGTCCATGAATACCTGTCTCACTAGGGGTGATTTTTTTTTAATTCCTGAAAGAGATAAATCCTGAAATTTGACGGAAGAAAGACTTTAAAGCAATGTTTGTGCCTTTTAGATATTCTGTTCTTAATGAGTTGCAGATTTTTTCCCAACATCTGTTTAAAGAATTCAGTTTGACGGTTTGAAAGCCTGGATATGATCCATCGCGGTCGGCTGAGCTAAAAACAATATGAATTTTTGTTTGTTTGTTTTGTGTTTCAGTGTCCCCCCCCCCCCCCCCCCCCTTATGTTTTTTTCCATTTCATGACGTCAGGTAGCGGCCGTTTTCTCGCAAGAAGGTTAATCAGCGCTGTTCGGAAAACTCCGTAATTAACCATTTAACATGTGCCCAGACTGGAAAATGGAAAGCGCAAGTGACTTTACGAAATTTTCAGAGAATGTGACTTTAGGAGAGTTCCACACACATGCGAAACACACACACACACACACACACACACACACACACACACACACACACACTTGCGAAACACACACACACACACACTTGCGAACACACACACACACACACACACACACACACACACACACACACATGCACACACACACGCGCGCGTGCGCGCGCGACACACACACACACACACACACCACACACACAACGCACAAAAAGTTCTCTGCAGAGCCGTTGCTCATTAATATGTTTATAAATTTCTACCCATCAGTTTGTGATCCCATTTCCTTAAATGTGAAGGACGAGAAGAAACAACAACAACAACAACAACAACAACACACACACACACACACACACACACACACACACACACACACACACACCACGCACGCACGCACCACACACACACACACGCACGCACACACACACCACACACACACACACACACACACACACCAAAACAAAGCAAAAACTAAAAAGAAAAAGAAAAAAAAACCCAGAGAGAGAGAGAGAGAGAGAGAGAGAGAGAGAGAGAAACGGAGCGACAGGGATAGAGGCCAAAAGATAAACGGGTTCTAAGCACTCTCAACACTTTGGCAACATAACACGCATACCTCCACGAAGAGAAACTGTTACTGAACAATTCACAGAAAGCGTTAAGTGGATGGGATGAGGGGAGACCACTCTGTAGGACACCCAAGACAAACAACATACGCACGCACATACACAAATACGCACGGACGCACGCACTCGCGCTTACTCACGCGCGCGCACACACACACACCACACACACCACACCACACACCGCACGACACACGGACGACGTCACTCAAAATGGCGGAGACTGCCAGCAGTTAACTTTTCTCGCGAGGTAAAAGTTTTCGCAAGTGGATCAAGACATGAAATCCAGAAGTAACGGCACTCCTGCGTGCAATAGAATAACTCGGGCTTCCCAACGATGGTCAGCTTCGAACGCAAACACGTCCGATCGTTCGGAGAGTCATCAACGCGACCAACAAAACGAGAAGCCGTCCACTTATCCTACACCAACGACAGTGGAGTCTTCGAACGCGTCAGTGTGCAGCGGCGTCATCTCGACACCTGTGCTGTGCGCGACATCCGACGCAACGCCTGACTTGCGGCAAGTCATTTTAAATATTTGCTGCCGAATATCCTCCCTAGAGAAAGCAGTGGAGTTTCAAAACGGCATGATTCAGAACATCGCCAAGCCGAAAGTTTCCATGACGACCACGGAAACACAAACAGACCCCTGCCCTCCAGCTGGACCCATCTACGCTGAAGTGGCGGGAAGTCGATTATCGTCAGGCGTTGCGAGTCATCCTGCACAGCACAAGACGTCTGCTGCAGAAAAAATATGGAAGAAAGGTGGGACTAACAAAAAGGTGTCCTGCCCAAGCCTTTCGAAGGCAAATGACGCCAAACCCTCCAAGGCTGACACGTCAAGAGATGACGTCAAGTACAAATCTCGTCATCTTGTAGATTCCAAAAAGAACTCGAATACTAGTTCCAATCTACCGAATGTACTTATTATTCACGACTCTGTTATGAACGGAGTACAAGACACACGCCTTGGTCGGTCTTATCGCTTCAAACCTTCAAAACAACGAAGCAACACTTTGAAAATAACTCAGGATCACTTGCAGGAGATAGCTACAAAAGAACCTCATCTTGATGCTGTGGTTATCCACTGTGGGATTAACACCTGAAGACAACAGAGCCAAATAAGCTGTGCAACACCTTCGTTAAATCACTTAAAGATGCATCAAGAAAGAATCCTAACACCGATTCGTCGTCAGTAAATGTGACGAGATGAGTAAGTGTTAGGTAGGTCCTCTAGGGGAAGGACTAGGGATAATTTCTCAATGAGAATTACCTTAACATTTCACCTACACCCTGTCCCTTGCGTACCTACTGTCAACCATAATTGTGGCGACAGGTAGGGTAGCAGGTGGCAGAGTCAGGTCAGCCCCTTGTAAAGGCACTGTCTCCTCGGTAATAGCAGCTGGCTCCACAAGGGAAGCTCTTACAACTGTCTCGTATGACAATCCTGTGTCATACAAACATGTGGCAGGTTTGTTATTTACTAACACCTGCTCACTGATGGGTGGTGCAGTGATGTTGGGTACCATAGATGGTGTGTCACCGCTTTTGGGTGTAGACACTACCTGGTATGCAGCAATTGTTTGGAGTCTTGGTCCAAAGAATTTTCTGCACTCTGCAGTGTTGTGAGATGTCATTTTACAGTGCGCGCAGAAACGCTTCTGTGCACAGTTCTGACTCACAGGGACTGAGTTACCACTGTGTGGTTTACCAGTTTGTTTCCCACTTTGTGGTGGTTTCCCATTTGGTGGTGGGTTTTGGTTTGGAGATTGCTGTGACGGGTGGGGGGTTCGAATCCCGGTTTGGCTTGTCACGCATCTTTTTGTGCGAGTTTGCTTCATTGACATGATCTAAAGAAGACAGCATGGCTGAAGTTTGGATGGGAGGCTGAGAATTTTGGCTGGCCAACTCTGAACAGCTATCAGTCTCGGCTGATTTTTCAATCTGTTGGGGAGCCACCTCATGTTCTCTGGCTTTATCACACTTGGCTGCTTCATGTTCTAACTCATTTGTTTTGCTTCTCTCTTCTGCTTCATGTGCATTTTTGTGCGCGCAAGCTTCTCGGTATTTTGTTCGCACTGCCTGTTCCATCTCTTTAAATTTCCTGGCCCTTTCTTCAGCCCATTTGGTTTCTTTTTCAAATTGTGTAGTCACAAAGGTGTCTAACTCTTGACCAGAGAGGCCCATGGATTCTCCCCACTCCTTGATCTCCAGTCTAAGATTCACTGATTCATCCATGATAATGAACTGTTATACAATCCTCAACAATCAAAGATCACTTCTTAGCAATCAAATATCCACTAAGTACAACAAAAGCAAAAAATCACACAAAGTAAATATCAAAATGAATTGATTATAACAACCACATGTACTCTTATCATTTGCTATGTAAGATAAGCATTCACACAACAAACATAAAAGATTTCCCTCCTGGACTCAACTCAATCAGCCTATTTGCTCTTAATTCTGCTCTTTGTCCAAATTTTTGGACTAGCCAAAGGAAAAAAAATTTTGAGTGAAGTGTATTTTCCAATCCTGGATGAGCCCCCACTTTGATATGTGACGAGATGAGTAAGTGTTAGGTAGGTCCTCTAGGGGAAGGACTAGGGATAATTTCTCAATGAGAATTACCTTAACATTTCACCTACACCCTCTCTCTTACTAGTGGTGGAAGGAGCAACTTTCCGGTACTAGTCATCGAAGAAATTTTTATTTTATACCGGGACTGGGTAAAATACTGAACAGTGGCTCTGAGATAGTTTTCCTTAGGCCTGTACTCTTATTAGTACTTGTAGCTCCGAGAGACAGAATTGAAGAGAGAAGTTCAAACATTCAACATTTGATTGAACAACAGAGAACTGACACAAGTTAAGTGCACTTTCACACATCAACTTTTATTGTTTACACATAGGTAAGTATTGGCGGGTCAGTTCTATAGGCTAGGGTTTAATTCTTATTGGACTACCACAATGAGTGGACCCTTCCTCACTCCTACTTTACTCGTTTGCACTCAGTGCCACAAGTTTAAGTTGGCATATAGGGAGGGGGGGGGGTTCAGTCTAAGTTACACTGAATGTATATGGTTATTATACATCCACTTCACTTGCAAATCACCCGGTGACTAGCCAGAGTGGTATTCATAGACTGGTTCTCCCTATGTCATCATAAAGTGAGGGCAAGGGTCTGATGGGTTTTGAGTCCAGGTGGTAAGCTAACTTAGCTTTGCTTTGGAGGGGGTAGTTGATCTCTCCTGTGGTTGGTGACTGCCCCACTGGTGTAGATTGGTTGTCTGGTGTTGCCCTGGTGTTGGGCGAAGTCCCAGCTTCTGGTCCAGCCGCAATGTGTAGCGTGTCCAGGATAGTGTGGCCTGGATCGCGTGACCAGGATAGGGTGACCAGGATCGCGTGTCCAGGATCCCAGTTTTTTCCTGGGAATGAACAGTGAATGACTGGAGATCAACGAGGGTACCACGATTTTCTCACGCCTTCTCTAGTTGTCTCTTTGTCTTCCTCTGGTCTGGTCTACAGGTAGTCTTGAGGGGTCAGTGAAGGTGAGCCGTGCGTGTCTGGTATATATGCATTCTAGTTGCCGGATTCGATTTTGACAACCTGTCGCTCACACATCAGGGGTGAGAGGGGGAGGGATCTAGTCTTATCACTAGTCGCCTCGGGAACCGTTTGATCCTAATCGGCATAGCTCACGGACTTCCGCGGCCAGTTTAATTTATGTGTCCGTATAGGATACATACTATCGTGGAACAATTCCTGTGACATACCTTACAGTTCAGCCAGTGCACGGACTGTAGATATGAAAGGGGGTGGGGGGGGGGGGGGTGAGTGGTGGTGGTGGGAGAGCACGGCAGAGGCGTCATGCCTTTGTTTTCACGGGATAGAGGGGGGATGGTGTGTGAAGTTAGTGCCGGGAAGGGGAGTGGGGGGGGGGGGGGGGGGGGGGGGGAGACAGGCAATTGCCACAATGAAATTGAAATTTCACTGCGTCGTAGCTACTCAGAGTGGGGAAGGAGAGTAGAGAAAAGGGGGGGGGGGGGGGGGGTGTAGGTCAACAAGAA
The DNA here is from genome assembly GCA_033310375.1 of Conus canariensis. Lineage (NCBI taxonomy): Eukaryota > Metazoa > Mollusca > Gastropoda > Neogastropoda > Conidae > Conus > Conus canariensis. The sequence continues at coordinate 48,365,330 of CM065743.1, read as the reverse complement.
CGACAGGCATCACGCATTTCCCATGACGCAATCTTTTTCTTCATTATAGATCGTGTCAGCCGGGCGATTCCCACCGTCCTAAACAAGAGAAAGGGGGGTAGGGGGTTTGCAATTTTTTTTTTTTTTTTGGTTTTTGGGTTTTAGTGGGACCGATCGGATGGTTTTGTCAAGCGTTTCGTCACAGTAAAGTTCCCACTGTGAAAGACCTGAAGATGGAGGTAAATCGGCAGTTATTTAATGCCATCCTTACCTCCGAGCTGTTCGACGTGAACAACATCACGCTCGTCGATCATCATAACATTAGGCCTTACCATCTCAAGGACAACTGCCACCTGTCACAGAGGGGGACCAGTCTGCTGGCAGGGAATGTGGGGCGACACGTCAGGGATCTTCTGTGGGAAACGCCCCGGAAGCCAGCCCGCTATGCCCGACCCTTCCTACGTCCACCCTACCTCGACTGCAGCTGGTGCAACCCATTTGACGTCTTAGGAGACTGGCCAGTATTCTAAGAATTGTCACATGCGTCTGCACACTTGCGAATTCACTTACCTCTGTGCCCTTAGACTGCGTTGCGTGCAAATAACTGCTGTGATTTTTGTCGGCTAATTTTTGACTGCACATGCAATTTTTTCCCCTTAGATAATAGTGACGTTATCATTATCATTATTATTATTATTATTTTATTTCCCGTTAACTTATCAGATTGTGAAAGATTTCGTTGATGTCTGCGGAAAGTAACTTCAGCGTATTCCAATGGAACTGTCGCTCCATCAGTACGAACTTGGATCACCTCGTGCAACACCTGGCACACCATGAATACCAACTTTTAGCTCTTCAGTCTCTAAACGTTAAAAGAGACAAGTTACCTAAATTAAAAAAAAAACTATTATTTCCCCCCTATACATCAGAAGATAGATACCGATGGGAAAATCAGTACAGCTATATATATTCATGAAGGGGTAAAGTGCACTTCATGCCCTAACCCTATTCCACCAAATATTCCTAATCTTAATTCTTGTGCCGTGACAGTTCAGTTGAACTCTTCACTCTTGACTGTCATATCTGTTTACCTACCACAGGGTCCAAATGATTCTAACACAGAGTGGATTCGAACACTCCAGACGGACCAAGGTAAAAAAATTCCTCATTGCAGGAGATTTCAATGCACATTCACCATTTTGGGAGAAGGACTGTCAATCAATTACAAATAATCGTTTTGTTGAAAATATTGTTGATGCTTCCTTCTATCTCCTTAATGATGGTCGAATAACTCGTATATTCCTGATAATCCTAGTCATAGAGCGAGTGCCATCGATCTAACTTTAGTGTCCCCAGATGTGGCACCGGTCTGCAGCTGGAATACACTTGATGACAACCTACATAGTGATCATTTACCTATTGTCACTTGTTTTGAAACTAAAAAATCTCAATCAACAGATCCAACCAAGGACAAAGTCCCCAAGTATAACTATAGACTTGCAAACTGGGATAGATTTTTAAGTTTACTTTCTACATTTGAAGTTAATGACGCAAACAACAAAGATGTCAATAGCTTATATACTTTATTTACAAATGCAGTCCTAGATGCTGCAAATGAATCTATCCCATGGTGCAAGTCAGTAAGATCTCACAAGCATTCGGGTAATATTTGGTGGAATCAAGCTTGTGAAGAAGCAAAGGAGGAAAAGATATCAAAATTTAGAATATATTTAAGAGATAAGTCTGTCCCAAATCTTTTAGAGATGAAAAAAGCAAAAAACAAAGCCAATATGGTTAATGCACAAGCAAAAAGGCAATATTGGTCTATTTTTTGCATAAATGAAGTATCAAATCACAAGGACATGCAAAAAGTCTGGGAAAAAACTAAAAACTATGAAGAATGGAATTCACTTGCCACAGTGTCCTATCAAATTGGACAACACAGATATACCTACAAATCTAGAAAAAGCTGAAGAATTTGCTGAAATGTTTGCAAATTATAGTAGAAATACTGGACTCTCAGAGAAAGGCAGGAGATATAGAGAAAATCAAGAAAAAATAGAACACATAGAGAAACAAATAATATAAATGGATCGTATATAAATGCTGATATAACATTGTACGAAGTAAAAGAATGTATTTCAAGTCTTAAGAAGAAAACATCCGTTGGTTTAGATGGAATCTCAAATGAAATGCTGGGACACTTGCCAGATAATGTTATAGAATTTCTTTGTTTTCTTCTACAGAAATGCTGGTCTGATGGTAATATCCCTCTCGTCTAGAAGCACTCAATCATTATTCCAATACACAAACAAGGAAAGCCCAGAGCAGATAAAAACAGCTATCGTCCAATCGCCTTAACATCCCACACATGCAAATTAATGGAAAAGATTGTTTTAAATAGACTAGTTCATTACTGCGAAAAATATAAAGTAATACCTGTCAACCAAGCTGGATTTCGAAAAGGCAGATCTACAACTGAACATCTCGTTAAATTAACAACCCAAGTAAAGCAGCAGTTCGCAAGGCAAAAAAATATACTAGTGACATTTTTTGATGTCCGAAAAGCATACGATCAAGTTTGGCACACTCGCCTTCTCTGTAAACTTAAACACATAGGCATAACAGGTAACACGTACAGTTACATTGCCAGCTTTCTATCTAATAGGTTTATACAGGTAAAGCTTGGAAATTCATATTCAAACCCCAGACAGCTAAGTATGGGTCTGCCTCAAGGATCGGTTATTTCTCCAATTTTGTTTAACATCCTTTTAGCTGATCTTCCGAAAGACTTGTCCAAAGATACCACTTTAGCTCAATTTGCTGATGATATTTGTTTGTGGATGAAGGTGACAATGAAACGTAAAACTCCAGTCAGGGCTTTGAACTATACAAAGAAAGTACATCAACGTGAACTTGATAAAATCAACAACTTTATGATAGAAAATGGACTAACATTATCATTGGAAAAAACAAAAATCATGCTGTTTAATTCAGGCTATGACCCTAATAAATTACCTGAATTCACGATTAATGGTGCAATCATAAAATATACACAAATTGTCAAATTTCTTGGCGTCTACCTCACTTCAAAACTTTCGTGGAATTACCACATCGACTACATAACAAACAAAGCTAGAAAAAGTCTTAACTTTTTGAAGGTAATAAGCAGACAGCACTGGGGACAGGACACAAAGGCACTAATATCTCTCGCTACCTCCCTTGTACGTTCACGGCTGACGTATGGCCAGGAGGTTTTTTTTCAGCGCTCCAGCGCACTTGTTAAAGAAACTGCAGAGCATAGATTCCAAAGCTTACAAACTTGCTCTGGGTGTACCAATACACGCGTCAATTTTAGGAACTTACACAGAGGCAGGTATTCTACCCCTCGATGAACAAAGAAAAGCCTCAGCTGCAAAATTTATCCTTAAAACTTCTGCTTATGAAACATTTTCACAAAAAAACAAATCTTAATTCAGAAACGGACTTTGCAAAAAGAGCTAGAACAATAGTCATTGAAGTCCATTAATACATTTGCCTCAGATATTATCTGTAATACAGAGCTGAACGGGAAAAATGTTGCAATTAAACCTTTTTTTCTCCACTTCCAGAATGCGAACAAAATCAACCAATATTTGACATTGATCACACAGATTTATCCAAAAACCATTCACCTAACCTATTAGAATGTTTAGTTGATTCCCACTTGGAAAGTAAATATACAGACTATCTAAAGATATACACTGATGGATCAGTTCTTGATGATGGAAATACTGGTGCAGCTTTTGTAATACCCTCATTAAAAACAGAAAAAACGATACTACATTGGTAAACATTATTCCATTTTTACTGCTGAACTTGTAGCCATACTTATGGCATTAAATTACATTGTAGATCTTTCGACGGATACATGCAAAATCTTATTCTGTGTGGACTCAAAGTCTCTTTTACAAGCCATTAAATCTCGAGGCATAAAAAAACGACTAGAAATGACTATTGAAATAAAACATATTATTCATGAGTTGTCTCTAAAGGGTACCAGTATTACCTTTTGCTGGATTCCTTCTCACTCCGGAATCACCCAAACGAGTGGGCAGATCATGCGGCTAAAAGGGCAGCAAAAAATAAAGAAGGATCACAGCATCTCGACATTCGACTAGATCTGCATGAATTTAACCAGCGCATAGAAAAAGTGTCTCAAAATCAGGTTGCTGAACTGCACAAGAAAACAAATAGTCAGTATTACCAGCACTGTGTACAAGTAAAGAATGCAGCGAATCCGAAATCCTTTTTAAACAATTTATCTGTAATGCATTCCAGACATGTTACTAGTTTGATGTATAGGTTCCGATTAAATGCTTTTAGAACAAAGTACTCTAAAAATATACATTGCATATGTGGCAAACAAATAACTGTAAACCATCTACTTCTTCACTGCCCAGGAGTTAGGCACTTTGTTCCTAAGATAAAGTTAGCAGATCAGTTGTCAGCCAGTGCACCAGTATCCACTGAAAATATTTTAAATAATCACTCATTACTTTGCGTGTTCTCTGAAATTTTAAATTCCGGTCCACTTGGTATCTATCTCTGATGTACTTTAAACTAAAATTGTTGTGTTGTACGACATTGATATAAAAGAGTTACGATTATATGATATATATGGTTAACCCCCCACCCCCATCCTCCCACTCCCTTCCTCTATTCCGTCCTCCTTTCCACCCTGATGCCCCCCATCCCCACCCACAAACTTTCTTCTCCCCCATCCATCCCCCTGCATTATGCTCCAATTCTACTAAACTTGTTTCATTTGATATACTTGAATTCCCCCAATCAACATACACTAAAGGCTAGATAAGTAAATATCTACCTATCTTACCACCCATCCCAACCTTCCCCTCTTGTCCCTAACACAGTTGTCTCTCTCTCTCTCTTGCATCCCCCTCCCCCCCCCCCCCCCACACACACACACGCATGCACACTCATACACGCACACACACACACACATACACACACACACACACACACACACACACACACACACACACACACACGAAACACACACACACACACACACACACACACACACACACACACACACACACACACGTACACACACACACACAATCTTTTTTTTCCCGTCTAATAACACTTATAGTGAATAGACGTTAAACTAAAGAACTAACACACACGCGCGCGCGCGCACACACACACACACACACACACACACACACACACACACACACACACACACACACACACACCGCACGCACTGAAGCACGCCAACTGACCAAAACACTGAGTGGCTACACGCACTACAAAGCACGAATTAAAAATGGCTGATTGCAGGTGATTTAAATGCACACTCTCCTTTTTGGGAAAAGGGTTGTTCTACTGTAACCAGCAACCGTTTTGTTGAAAATGTTGTCGATTCGGATTTGTATTTGCTCAATAATGGAAGTGTAACTAGAATTCCAGATATTTCACACATAAAGCAAGTGCTATAGACTTGTCTTTGATTTCTCCCCAGTTAGCTTTTGATTGCACTTGGCAAACCTACGAGGACACTCTCGGAAGTGATCATTTGCCGATCATAATAACAGTCAATGGAATGTATGATATTCAGGAATTACCTGAGGACAAAATTCCCAAATACAATTATAAATTTGCCGACTGGGACAAGTTTAAAACTCTTCTTACCAGCATAGATGTAGATAGTGTTTGTGGAATAAAAGAGAGTGTGGATAATATGTATTCAAATTTCAACAAAATGATACTTTTCGCTGCAAATGGTTCTATACCTAAATCAAATCATATACTAAAGACACGTCATGCTGGGAATGTCTGGTGGACCAAAGATTGTGAAGAAGCTGTAGCTTTAAAGAAGCTTAAATACAAGGAATGTATTAAAAACAAAAGTGAGGAAAACCATCAAGAAATGAAGAAAGCAAAGGCACACTCTAACAGAGTTATTGCAAAAGCAAAGCGGCTTTACTGGTCATCATTGTGCGCAAGAGAAGTCTCCCAGCATAAAGATCTTCAAAATGTATGGAAAAAGTTTCAAGTATGAAAAAGGGATAAATATTCCAAGATATCCTATTAATTTGGAGACTAAGAAATTCCCGAATTCATATGAAAAAGCCAAAGCTTTTGCTAATATGTTTTCTAAGACCATATGCCTGGAAAGCCTTCCGCACGAATGCAGACAACATCGGGAAAAGCAAGAAAAAACAGAACTTTATGATGAACCAGTTCCAAATAATGACCATTTCATAAATGCACCCATAACCACACAAGAATTAAAGGATGCCGTCTCTCTTAAATGCAATAAAACATCGTCAGTTGGGCTGGACGGTATTTCAAATCAAATGTTACAACACATGCCAGAAAACTTTTTTTCTCTTTTTATTAAAAATATTTCAAAAGATTTGGATAGATGGTCTTATGCCAGGTATTTGGAAACAGTCAATAGTAATCCCAATTATAAAGCAAGGAAAGCCTGTCACAAACATCGACAGTTATTGACCTGTCGCTCTGACTTCTCATGTTGCAAAACTTATGGAAAAAAATTGTACTTAATAGACTTATCTATTTTTGTAACAAAAATCATGTGATACCTACTAATCAAGCAGGCTTTATAAAGGGAAGATCTACCACTGATCATATCGTTAAGTTAACAACTCAAATCAAATATCAGTTTGCCAGACGGAAGAGTGTTCTGGCTACATTCTTTGATATTAGAAAAGCCTTTGATAGTGTATGACATGCTAGATTGTTATACAAATTGAAGGCGATTGGGATTTCAGGTAATTTTTACAGTTATATTAAAGAATTTCTAACACAAAGAAGATTACAGGTCAGAGTACAAAACACATTCCAGTTTTAAAGTATTGGATATGGGTATTCCTCAAGGTTCTGTAATAGCTCCAATGCTATTTAATATTTTGCTGTATGATCTTCCAAAACATGTAACTAAAAATGCTACAGTTGTACAATATGCCGATGATCTGTGTATGTGGATAAATACTTGTATGAGAAAAAACACACCCAAAAGAGCGATAAACTACAACAGAAAACTTTATCAGGCTGAGCTTGATAACCTTAGCAAATACTTGTTTATAAATGGTTTAAATCTTTCCCATGAAAAAACTCATATGGTTTTATTCAACAATGGGGATGATCCCTCTGATTTACCACCTTTTAAGCTGGATGGGATAACACTTGCGTACGTACACTTAATTAAATTATTAGGTGTCCACTTCACATCAAAACTCACATGGAATATTCATATTGATTACCTTTTAAATAAGGCAAGAAAAACTGAATTTTCTGAAAATTTTGAGCAAGCAAAGCTGGTGCCAAGATGGAAAAACATTAAAGCTCTTGGCTTTGGCATTAATTCGTTCTAAATTATCATACGCCCAAGAGGCTTTCTTTAGCGCACCTAAATATTTATTACAAAAACTTCAAAGTGTAGATAGCAAAGACTTCAAATTATGCCTAGGAGTTTCGGTATATGCCTCCACTTTGGGGACATACAGAGAAATAGACGTTTTACCGCTAAATGAATATAGGAATCTATCACTTGCAAAATATTTCATGAAATGTTCAACAATGGAAGGTGTGAATGAAACGGAAATATCTACAAACCCAGAGAGTGATTATCCAAAAAGAGCAAAAAATATTGCCTCTCTGTGCACTATCAGTTCATACACTGCTGATTTGTTTAAGAAAAGTAATATAGATGTTAAGTCTTTGTCAAAAACGTCTCTTACAGATCCCATTCCAACTTGGGAAAGAAAGAGGGCGAAGTTTGATCTTGATTTCACTGATACAAAGAAAGCAAATCAGCCTTACATCTTGTCATATTTAACAAAGATGCAAATGAAAGATAGATATTCCAACCATCTTAAGGTGTACACAGATGGATCGTTGACGAGTAACAAAGAGGCTGGATCAGCATTTGTTATTCCATCACTGAAAGTAGAAAAAGCATATTTCATTGGAAAATATCGCTCCACATTCGTAGCTGAAATGATAGCGATACTTATGGCATTGACATTTCTAATTGATTTACCGCAGTCAATTTTTCAAGTGTTGTTTTGTGTAGATTCGCTGTCAGTGCTACAATCGATTAAGTTTTTAAAATTCAAATTCAGATAACTTTATTTTGAAGGAAATTCAACATTTAATCCACGTCTTGATATGTAAAGGAACAGATATAACTTTCTTCTGGGTTCCT